>VXBB01024301.1:505261-562267 GCA_013399915.1 Illadopsis cleaveri
ATCTATTCCTAGACTGCAATCAAAAGCTTCATGGTAAAATTGGAGCCCAAAAGACTCATTCAGGTGTTCTGAGGCACTTGTGTATCTATATAAATTGCCTACCTACCTGCTCTCTTACAACATAAGTGCACTAACTCTTCTAATATTTAAAAATCTACTTTGATTCAAAGCTAATGTGCCACAGCGGTCTCTGTGCGGAAATCTGTTCCATCATTTAATAGAATGATAGCGTTCTATTTAACTCAGATTAGTCTAACTTTCTATTTGAGAAATACCTTAGTTTCTATAAATTTAAGTCCAGATCCTGAACTTCTGATCCATAAGCATGCCAAGCCTTTGTATAAAAATCAGTCCTACTGAGCAAATGAAAGAACAGGTAATCTATGAATGAATAGATCAAAATTCCTGTGAATTCCTGCATTGTAGGGTCTCAGGGGCAGGACAGTAAATTAATTCTGTAGGAGGATCNCTGAGGAATTTTAAGTAGTTGGCATTAAAGTTTCATCCCACCTGAACTCCACTGGTGGCAAAAGTATGCTGTATGTGATTTCATTTGTGATTTCCTTATCTATGTATCTCTGCGCACATATAAGTGCTGTCAAGAAATAAACCCACACAATTGTTTTAATTATGAGGAATATGAAACAATGATACTTAAAAGATCAATTTCTCTTGAGCAAGTCATTAATAAATTAGGGAGTTTTCTTATGCTCTATTTGTTAAATATTGCTAGTGCTGTTCTGTAATGGGTTTTCTTTAATAATGTGGTATCTAGTAATCTATCATTCAGTATTTCATGAAATGGCAGCTGTATAAGTTGAGAAAACTTTAAGCCCAGTTCATATTTGTACATGTGCTTTAATATTATTTTTTCCTTGCTTCATCTTGGTGGTGTGCATTACTACTCTTTTAGACCTAAATTAGATTCAGTTTCTCTAGAGACATTCCTCACAGCTTACATTCCTCTTCTCTGCAGCTGCCAGATCTGTCATGTATTAAATCTCAAGGAAAATTAACCCATGGTGTTCACCATCTTCTGTGTAACAGAAAGAATTCAACTGTGGCAGCATTCTTTTGCTACACAGATGATCTCCATTGCTCATAAACAAAGGAATTTCTTTATGTTGCAAATATGATTTTGCATATATGCAAGGCCCCATGTAGGCAAGTACAGTCTTGCTCCTCCCATCATATTCTTCTGCAGGATCTCCTCTCCTATTTGCTTTGTTTTTCCTAAGATATTAATTTCATTATGTACTTATCAACTACTAATTTAGATTTTGGTTCACATGACTTACAAATTATTAGTTGGGTTATAAATTGAATGAATCAAGTAACAATTGCTGACCTAATTAAAATATCTGTCACAAAGCCAAAATCTCGTGAAATACCACTTACTGATTAAAACATCTATTTCAAACATAATTACCAGTTTGCAAAAAACATAAACAAGATGTCTGTATATATTTAGCATGAAAGCAATGCTTAGTGGACTCACAATAGTCAGTCAACTGCATTTTAGTAGAGAATTTCATTGCTTTGACTAATCCCTTTTTGAAATGGTAGATATGATAGAAGTGCTTGGTTTATCAGTGTTAAAATTGAGTTCAGTGGTGGGAGTACATATGAAAAACCAGAGATTAAAAGCATGGAGGAATTCTGGCTGACCTCACAGTCCTATGTTGCATGTTCAGAAAGTCCTGAAGTGCAGAGCTAAAATGCATGCAGTAATGTTATTCTACTGTGTTACAATTCTAGTCAATAATTTTCCTGCTCCATCTTGCTTCTGTGTGATGCAGCAGGCAGCAGCTACATTTTGTGGATGTTTTCCACAACAAATTAAATCCCAGAAAAGAACAGTGAATGTCATATGCCCAGATCATTTACCCACCCTCAAACAATATAATTAGTAAGGTACACAGTAGTAATTATCCTGACTGAGATCTTAAAGGTAATGCTGTAAAAAACAGTGCACTTGACATGCTCTTGACTAAATGCCACTAATTTGAACTAAGAATTACACATTTACAACCATAGGAAAATGCCAAAGTCCTTCAGGAACGGGCGGTTGCTTACATCAACACAGATTCTTCTATAGAAGGTGGGTCTTTTATTTTAAACCTTTCCTGACTTTACAGGTGTAATTTTTCTGTGAATTTCTCTGTGAATTATTTACTGCATGAGATAAGTATTGTGGTGTACAGAGTAAGTGTAGCAAATACAGAATTTAATTGGAGAGAACAATTTAAATTTTCATGTTGCAAATAGTGCAATCCATGAGCTGCAGTCCACATGTCTGAGTCCAAAATGTCTCCTCTGGAGGAGTTTATTATTCTGTGCTAATGAACTGAGAATTCTGTATGTTAAACTGTCTCTTAGCTGCAGTAGCTTTAATTTACAGCTGTAGTTTTAATATATGACAGTCTGCTCCTTGTTCTGGCCACAGCTCCAGCTCCTTTCCCGGTGGAATTATAGTATTTTGAGACAATAAATTATTATGATTGTAAGACCTCAGGCTTACACTTTGTGGGGGTGGGAGATGCTTTGGTGCTTTGAGCCAGTGTGCTCACCTTTGTTGATTGCCAGGAGCCGGGGGTTATATATTTATTACAGCAGGACTTTAAAAAAAAATAAGCACTGAAAAGTGTTTCACAAAAAAGCCTTATCCACCATTATCCAATTTACTGTGTCCTTCAGATTATGAGAAGAATATGTTATTCAGGAAAGCTGCTTAAAAACTGGCCTTTTTTTTGAGAGGGCCCAACACTATGATCTGTATCATTAAATCCTTCTGAAATTATGCTGCACTTTATTGCAGATAGACCTTTTTTATTGTTTTCTGTGCTGAAATAATAGTCAGAAGAGTCCTGTGAAGCTGCTCTGCCTCATAACCTCAGTTATTCAGGGCATTACTCTTCCCATGTCAAATCCAACTTATTTGGGCTTCCTGTGTGTGAATAAAATGGATATCTACAGGCATATTTAGGAACTCTTTTTATTCCTGTCAGCTAAAAATTTTGTCTGTCACAAAAGGATTGGAAAGAAAGAAAAGCCAAACCCAGTTTCTAAATGCTCAGTTGGAGTTGGGGAATAAAGAGGGTTAGAGCTGTTCCTTCATATATGCTGCCTACATGCTGTGTAAAAAAGTAGAGCAGAATTTCACGCCTAGAAAATCTCACGAATGAAATAATAGCTTTACAACTGCTTCACATTCTCACCATGGATAGTAATGCATATTTTTTAGTTGGTTTGCAGCCAACATGCTGCTGCCTTAACAATTTCCTTCTAAATCTTGATTATTCAAACATGTCTCTTGTTTATGCATTAAAGAAAATGTGAAAGCAAAACAACTGGAAAAGGAGTGTGTAATAAGGAAAAGAACACTGTGTTCAGTGCACTGGTTTAAGTATCTTGGACATCTCTCACCTGAGCAGTAAAATCCCCTGTAGACTTATAGCATCCATGTACTCTGAAAATTTTATCATCATATGTTCTCCACAACACTTTTTGGGCAGCAAATTATTTCTATTTATTGTCCTATTGCTATAAAAAGAAGCAAAGCAAGTCATTGTTTTGAGCACTTTTGTGGCTTTAATTTCCAATTTTCACATACAGACTCTTCTTGGAAACATCATTAACATTATCTGGCATTTTTTCCCTCATCTTACTTTTTGCCTTCTGTTCAACATGAGCTTTGGGAAGTGTATGAGTGACAAGGGCTTGTAGCTAATGAGGGATAATTAGGCATACTTTAGAGATATGCTAAGGCTTAACTATATTACTGTGGATGTACTATAACCAATCTACTATTATCTTATAGTAGCAGTAGCTTACAAAGTGAGACCATGCAATCTATTTCTATATATATTCTGAGGCAAGATCTAAATTCTTGCCTTAGCCAAAAAGTTTATCTAAGAAAGGACTGCTGGGTTTCATCCATTAAAAAGATAATGCCACTTGTACATGAAGGGAAAATTTCCATGTCTTTGTTTTATTTTCAGGTAACTACACATTAAGAGTTGACTGTACCCCTCTTCTCTACAAACTGGTGTATAATCTGACAAAAGAGGTACAGAATCAATCTCTTTTATTCTGCCTTTCTAAGAATAAGTAAGACTACAAGTTTATTTGATAAAATTGGACTACTGAATAATATCAGATTTATTTTATTGCTGTGCTGGAAGCATCTTGATCCCACCAAAATCAATAGCAAAACATCCCATCAGCAGTACACAGTCCATGCTCACAGTTCCTCAGCATTCTTAAAAGGATTGAAATGTGTCACTGACGTAAGTGGAATCTTATTTGCAATATACAGTAAAAATAATAATGCTAAAAGCAAGATGGTAAAACACTTGAGCAAGATCAATTCTCTAAAGTTATGAACATTACAGGAAAATATTTTTGACATTGGCTAGCTATCATTTTCTCTCTGTTCCCCTGAATCTCCTCCATATTTCACTGAGCCCCTGAAATATGTGATAAATATTGAAGGATTAAGAAGGTTTTTAACAGGTCTGATGTATGGATTTGCATTATTTCAAGTGGTCTAACCATGACTCCTTTACCTTCAACTCTCAGGATAAACTATCATGAGGCTGAAAGGCTGGGATCCATTAAAGCATGGAACTTTATTTGCCATATGAGGAGTTAACCAGATTATGCACCAGTTATGAGCCATTGCCACCATCCTCAGATGAGGATTTGTCTCAATTAACAGAAGACAGCTCTGTCTGACTTAAGCAACATGGGCTACCTGTAAAGGGTTTGGATAGAAACAGGCGCCTTTAGGATGAGATTCATTTGACCAAATGTGGTTGTCTACCTTTGTATGTACTGAGCTCAAACTATTCCCCCCCTGATCTTAAGGGAACTCAGGTCACTTGGTGCAGTGTAAAAATCTGCCCTGTAATGGCACTTGGTAGGATGACTCCCAATCTCCCATCCTGCTAGATGCATTCATCCCGAGTTATTTTCAAACACAGCACACTTTTACCACCTGAAATGCCATGGTTTAGATCTGGGGAAGTTTATCTATGCTATTCCCATGATTTTCATTTCCTTTCTACATTTTATTTTCCTATCAATTCTTACTATCTTAATCTTTCATCCTTGCAGAGAGAAGAAGCTGTGCCATTCAGATATTAGCTCTGACACTTGGCACACTGAAGAGAATTCTCTTTTGTTTATAAAAATTTTCGAGTCCTTAGTGCTGCAGGGCCCTTGATAAAATAATTTACTTTCTGTCTGCAGTCAGCCACTAAATCAGGAAGACATTTCACTGCAAAAGATAAACAAAGTTACAAAAAAGTGCTCTGGGCTAAAAATAGTACCTCGCTCTTGATCTTAAGTCTGCTATTCAGCTATTGCTGGTTTGAGTAGAAAACTTCCATTTAAGTACCATGCAAAATACTTGCGACTGACGTGAAAAAATAAATGTCACTTTCACTGTTATTTTAGCTTTTAACAGTAGAAGCATGATGCAAACAATATAAAACCTGGCAGCCTGACCCCTGATTATGCATGGCCAAAGGAAAGTTATTTCTTTTCATATTAAGGTGTCCAACATCCAGTTATCCAACACCCAAAGATCTCTTTGTTCTTCGTGTCTTTTAGCGAGCCAGTTCTCACCAGAAAGAAATGTAGGGTACACATGAAGTGTTTTCTTTCACGGAGTTCTGCATTTAAGTATGGTCCAGCATACAGATGGGGCATTTAGCTGTTGACTGGCTTTTTGGCTCTGCTTTACTGCCAGGGTTTAGACATTTGGTCATCACCAAATGGTGTCTGCAATAGTTCAGCTCCAGTTCCCCTGTGATTATCACTGCTTCTTTTGCATTTATTCTTAAAGAACTCTTCATCTTCTCTTGAGTTAGCAGGAAGCTTATGCTGATCCTAGATTTGGATCTAAGTCAGGGCAAACATTATGTTTTACTGTGCTCTCTGTGTTGTATGAAAAAGCTGACCAATGTTTTTTACATGACCAGAGCTGTTAGAATAACATCTTTGCCAGAGTATAGATTGCTTTTGCTCTCTGACTTATGTCAGAGTTCAGCTTGCTCTTATTAATGTGCAGTTTCCACTTTAGCCCTAGGACTTGACCAGAGTACCCCGAAAAGGACAGCAGCCAAGCAGTTATTTCACAAAGTTGTTATTTTCCTGCTAGCTGCTGACAGAATCTCAGAGGTCAGAACTCTTTGCAATTTCAATTCTGTATGTTTTTCAAGGCCGAATTTAAGTCCCAACAATATGGTGGGACCATGCAGAGTGTCCATGAATATTTGTGCTTTGTATTTTGGGGGGAAAAAAAAAAAATCCAATCCTCTGCACATCACAACCAATCTTATATTTAAAGGACTGTTTCTATTAAAGGTTGTTTAAGTAGAGTGGAGGTTGTTTAGGTGGAGACTAGGGCTGGAGTCTTGATTTATTTCTACTCTGCCACAGATTTTCTAAGGGCTTTAGTTGACTTATTTTATATTCTTTCATACTTTTGCTGGCAGCATGATGACAGCACTAATACTTTCCTTTTCCATCCTGGTTACAGAGATTTTGGGGTTTATTTGAGGTAAGGGTGAGACCTGCATTTGTACATACAGTGTCTTGCACAATGATTCTCCAGGCTTGGTTGAGTCCCCTTGGAACTTCTATAATATGACTGGATTGGACCCTTCCTTCTAGCACAATTCTTTTGTACGTTTCCTGCAGAACAAGCAGTCAAATTTTAAGTTTAGCCTTGTTGAGAGAATATTGCTGCTGTGCAGGGCAAACCTCAGGGCAAACAGGTTTGTGGTTGTCATCTCCCCATGCCTGCTGAAAGGAAAGCACATTCTGGTTTCTGGAGGAGTCCCATAGTATTATATATATCCTGTTGTGTGTGTACATGCACATTGCCCCTCAAGTAGATGAGCTCCAGGTATCATCCTTAAGCTTTTAACCTGTTCTTTCCTACTGTCTGTGGTTGGCTCCAAGTGCCTTGTGAGATACTTTCCTTGTTTGGGAATGCATAAATGCGTGTAGCAAATGTCAATATTTGCTTCCCTGTCGGCAGCAACACTGCTGGTTAAGAACGATGCAGAGAGCTGCAAAGTGATAATGAATCGAGTTAGAGGTACTTCCAATGAGATTATAATATTTCCCTCTCCAGATTTTAAGCCCTGATGAGGGTTATGAAAATAAATCTCTTTATGAAAGCTGGCTTGAGAAGGATCCCGCATCTGAAAATAATACCTATCCCAGGTAAGTTGTTAATATGTTTGGGGTTTTTTTACCCCAATATTTTAATCACATCATGGCATGGGTACTCACCAGATTTATCTAAGTTTTGCTATTTATGGCAGCAATACAAAGCCTTTTAACACAAGGTGACTCTCTAGCAATATTTTTTATAGTAAAATAAAAATAAAATTTTATTATTTTTATTTATTGATGGTGACATTATTCCTATGGTGAAATGAAACCTGACACTTTCTAAAGACCTTTTTTTATTAGAAAAGCAATTTGAAAAGCATTCAAAAAAAAGCAGGGTGGGGAAATAGTTCAAAACACAGTTTAGTCACCTACCACATGAGATAAAATCAAAATTGTTGGGATAGGCAAACAGTTGAAAGAAGCTGCCTAGAGCAGTAAATAAAAAGCAGTAATTAAAAAACTTGAGATAATTATTCTTTGTTAATACAATGGATGTAAATGTATTACATTAAAAATCTATATATGTGTGTATTAAGACACCATATCTGAAGGCATTACAACTCCAAAACACTCTTTCTGCCTGTGACTCAGAAAGGCTAAGTCTTATTCACAGTTTGGCATAACGTAAACAGAACTGCCCCTTTTTGTGATTTCACAAAAAATTTCTGCTTGTTTCTGGCCCTTCTAAGATGAGTTTCTGGATTCATTAGACTCACTGAGATTTCTTCCTTTTGAAAAAGCTGCCAGATCTGATCTTTCTAAGTCGATGCACATAGTTCCTTGCAGAAATACACACTAACTTCAGCTGGAACAGAAGAAACTTTTTTTTTTGTTTTTCAGCTGAGAAACATTAATTACTCACCAGGCCAGACATATAAACCTAAAACTTAACTTCAAACGTAAATATTTGAAAATACTCAGAATGCTACGTTTGTCTGCTGCCGTTTTCTCACCCCTGCCACGCCACAGCTCCCCATCAGATGGCAGCGGTGTCCCGCCGGTGCCGAGCGCCGCCCGTGCCTTTCGCAGCGAGAATTATTTATCGGTCTTGGATTCTGCCGCGGAATGCGCCAAGTACACAAACACATCTGTCTTTACTCATACTGCTGCCCAATTCGTATTAGTTTGGAAATAGATGATTGATGTTTTAAGACGGCAGAGGCATGCCTGATACAATTTTATGGCTCCTGTGCATAAAGTGTTTTGTTTGTATTTTTAATGCCATCACTGCCATAACTACGATTGCTGCAATTAAAAGATCTCCCCAGCAATATTGGATACTGAATCAGAGTGTTAGAATAAAATCAGTTAAGTATTTAAGCTTACCGCTCATCTAGTCTTTGATCTTACTAGTGTCCCTGATGTGCCCTTCAGAAGAACTGACCTAAATTTTGCTGAAAAATCTGCATTTTGCATAAATTACTACCGTAACAGTTCAGTAAGTGCTCTTACTAAGATGCTGTCGTTTCTACACGCAGAATAAATAAACTGGGGTCAGGCAGTGATTTTGAAGCTTACTTCCAGCGACTGGGAATTGCATCAGGCAGAGCTCGTTACACCAAGAATAGGGTAAGTCTGACAGACTGCTTGAAGTTTGATAGTGCTGAACAGTCATCCTGTTAAAAGCATTTATTCATAATTAGTAAAAAAGCTTCAAAACATCTTTGACTGGTTTGTGTATCAGTGACATTTCTTAATTTAGTAAGAAACCTAAATGTTTGGAGAATGAAACCTGTTACAGTGATGTGTATATTCTATAGGATGTCAAGTTCACGGAGAGGTATTTATAGAGTCTGATTGAAGGTGGATAGTTTGTTCCACCATGCTATTAATAGTCCCCTTAATATACAAATCTTCCATAGTTGTGTTCAGAAACAGCTACACAAGGTAAAAAGGGGCTATGATCAAGGAGTTTTGCTATCCAAAATGAAAATTGTTTTCACTCTTGGAGAAGGCAACCTCTGTGCAATGGAACTGAAGGCACGTCTGTGTGGGTAGAGAGAAGGAAACCTGCTCACTTAATCCTGTGCAACAGTCCATGGATTCATATTGGTTTGATTTTTTTAATGGGAACACACAAAAATGAAGGATAGTAAACTGTGTTTTGTAGCAAATAGCTTTTCTGATTTGGAAGCCATACAAAACATCAGAGATGTAAAGTGATCAATACATCTTTTAACTGCAGTCAGAATACAGGGCATTGACAAATTTCCTTGCTCTTTTCCAGAAAGCACACAGATTCAGCAATTATCCTGTTTATCACACTGTGTATGAGACATTTGAGCTAGTGGAAAAATTTTACGACCCCACCTTCAAGAAACAGCTAACAATTGCCCAGTTACGAGGCAAACTGGTTTATGAACTGGCAGATTCCCAGGTCATTCCATTCGACTGTAGAGACTACGGAGAAGCCTTAAAAGGATACAGCAACAGAATTTATAAATTGGCCAAGAAGCATGAAGAACAGCTGAAACTTTACAAAGTATCATTTGGTGAGTAACAGCCACAGGACTGTTTCTTAGGTGCATTAATTAGAATTGTGCAGGGACATGTTGCATCTCTCATAGCTCTGCAAATTAATTCTTTCCTGTTTGAATTTTGCCATCACAGTGAAGAGCCTCTATTTTTTTTTTTTTCCTAAACACAGGTTTAACACATTATTGTCTTGATAAGAGGGTTCTAACAATTTTCATGCATATTGTTAATTACAGGCATTATTACAGTACTCATGGGCAGTCAAGGACCTCAAATGTAGGATGAAGAGGTATCTCAGCCTGCTTCTCACTTCCTTGCTTAAAAGAAAACACAAGTCAAGTGCTTATAGCAACTGCTTTGAACCTGAAGGCCATAGGTGTCCATTCCTCTTCATCCAAAACTTCATTTGACCCTGGGGAGCTTCACCATCTCCCTCAGTGCCTGGTTGCCATTTTTAAGCCACAGAAGCACTTTCCCAGCTCTTCTTCATGAATACATCCATTTGCTGAGCACCTGAGCACATTGCTCTGGAGCCCATAAATCAGGTCTAAAGCAGCAGAATGCTCTGGATCCCAGGCTGGGATAGCTTCCACGGTCATTTTCTGTCTCCCCTTTTTTTCTTCTTTGTCCTTCTTGCCATGACCACTCCTTGTGTTTCTGAACCAAGCAGATTTTTCAGTCAGTCCTAAGTCACTTGCTATCTGATGAACCCCTGATTTAGAGATATAAACCACCTTTTGGAGATGCAGTCCCCATTTGGGGTATGTGAAACATTGTAAGTAACTCAAATAGAGGCCACATTTGGGGGAAATTAAAAATTACATTTGAAATATCATGTAATGGTTTAGGTGAAAAATTGCTGACTATTTTGAAAAGACATTCTTTTTTGTTAAAAGGCCTCCTGAGACAGAGGAAGCCTTGTGAGATGGATCATCTGGTCTGAGATTCTGTAGAACACCAAGAGTTAATTCCATATGCTTTAGTGTTCACTGCAGCATGTCTTGTAAGACCAAATTTTTTTTTTTTGGCAGTAGTAGAACATCTATCAAAATATCTGTGAAATAATTTATTTTCATTGTTTGAGTTTCTGTCTATTTTCAGATTAAAAGTTGCACAAACTGCTTTCTGACCAATCCATCTATTCTCGTTCCTACAATCTAGAAGCAATCTTCTATTTTTAGCTTTTTTTTTTCACCCAAATAACACTGAAACCTCTCCTTAATAACTTTATAAATGTGTCATTTTGATTATTTCTTACAAGGCATGTTTTTCAGTCTTGCAATTATTTTCATGGCTCCTCTCTGATGCCTGATGAATTTTAAATTATTTCTTGAATGAAGCTATAATTTCTAATTTTTTATTTATTCTATTGCACCAGAGTACATCAAATAACACAGGTAGGTTTTACAATACTGTAAAAATTAAAGTTTATTTCACTCAGCATTTACATAGAATTGCTTATTGACAACACTGAATGTCAGAAAATTGTTGATTAAGCCTGACTAAATCATATAATTGTCCTTTAAAATAACAGATAGAAGTTCTGATTTGCATTTGGATTCATATTTTAGCTGTTCATCTGCAACAATGAAGGCTGGACCCTTTTCTTCATAAAATATGTGATTGTAGTCATATGCTATCAGAAAATAATGTTTTCAAGTGGGGAAAAAAGAAATGTGATGTTTTCTAAAATAACCAACACTGACAACATTGAATAGCTAGTGAACACGAACACAAAGTTTCTTACATATTTTTCAGATGATTTTTTTTCTCTCTCTCTTAAATCCCCACCTACTGCTTCTGAAATACAATCTGTTGCTGTGATATGGCCATGATGTCAGCAGAGCAGAACTCTGCCCCCTGACAAACTTAGAGCTCTTGTCACAAGGTTGTGGACAAGTGTGAAGTGAATTCTCACCCTCACAAGGTGACGTGTCCCTCTGCGCTGCAGTCTGTAAACAGCTTCCACACATAAAATCTGTGCCTTCATTTGCACCAACTAAACAACAGTAATAAGACAAAAAAGAAGCAAATGTAGGCTTGTGGTGAATAAATAAGTTTGCTAGAAATAGAAGAGCAAATGAGACTGAGGAACAGCTTTCAACAGGAGTCCTGGGAACAGAAAGCCTGTCACGTGAAATTGGGTGATAAATTTATAAACAGTGAAGGGACAATAGTTGCCAACAGAGGAGTGGATTTAGGGGATGATCTAATCATATGTCCCATCCTCCTTCACAATTGAAGAGAGGATACTCTGGTTTAACCAAAGTTTTCTGAAACTTGTGGGCAAAATTTACAATTTTTAAACTGTCATTCTTTCTAATTGAATTGAGTTTTGGTGGGGCCAGAAGTTAGCCTCGTAACATCCACCTGTGATTTATTCTATAAAAATTACTTGCATAAATTGATGCTTTTCCCAGGTCTGTATTAAATAGTACTTGCTGCAAGAAAATCATCCCAGTTGCTACTGCCATTAAAAGGAAGTCCTGCTGCTTCTCTAAGTTATTCCACATGTCTCGGATGTGCTGGGCAGGGACAGGGCAGGAAAAATCAGCAGTCATTCCTGTCCACCTGCTGCACAGTTAGGCAAACCCTAGTGTGAGTGGCAGTGCTGTGGGACAGCACGGAGGGACGTGGCAGAGACACCTCCTGTGCTGCAATTCCAGCGTGCAGCAAGCACAGGACTTGGCTGCTTTAACCTGCTCTGTGTGATCCTGTGTGCCACGACAGCTGCGCCTTTTGTGCCTCACCTAACACTGCTCAATGGACATATCACACTCTCCTGTTGTGCTGTGAATCTTTCTCTGAGGGAGAAATCCTGCTGTTCTTGCACAGCCTTCTGGAACAGCTGGTATTTCTGATGGAAGTCAGGCTTTTTATACCTGAACACCGCAGTGCATTTGTTAAACAGGCAACTGCAGAGCTCTCAGTTTGCAGAGACAGCCAATTTTTTGCTTGCAAGGCAGAGGGAAGATGTATGGTTGTGAAAGCTTTACCAAGCACTCTGCTTTACTGTTGGTCTCATTGCAAAAGGTATTTGCTAGTAGTGCAGCTCTTTAAAGTCTGCACTAGGGAAACCAATCAATTATGTAAAGACAACAAAATTAATGCTACTACAAATGCACAACAAATAAAATATACCAAAACATGTAACATAAAATGCAGTTCTCCCACTGGGCAACTGAAAGTTATATTTGGCTTAGTGAATACTATGAAGTTGTTCATGTAGTCCTTCCATTCCTAGATCCTCTTTTTTCTGCTGTGGTGAACTTCTCAAAGGCTGCTGCTGAATTTCACAGGAGACTTGAACAAGCTGACAAGAAAGAGTAAGTCAGGAAAAAAGAAATTATGTATATGTATATATTTCTATCCTAGTTTGCTTTAGGTCCCCAGAGTGGCAGTTCTTTATTTCTTCGACTACACAAGGATTCTCTCTGATTAGTGCAGAACAGAGCTCTGAACCCTGAGACAGGCAGTATCTTACAAGATGAATTAGCAGATACAAGAATGTTTCCTGTGATTGAGAGTATAAGCTGTAGAGCTTATTACTAGTATCAGGTTGTCATTAACATTACTGTAATACATGGAAAGGCAGGTAGCAATGAAAGTTAGAGTTGGACTGAGATCTCTATTTAGACACCTACACTTGAGTGTTGTAGGTGATGCCAGAATGTGTACTTCCAGCACACTTCAAAGACATAGGATGATGTTTCAAAATACCTGAGATATCCATATGATGGGTAAAAGCCTAAGGTCCCTGCAGGACTCCTATGCCCTCTGAGTGCAGTGACTGAAGGCCACATATGGTACCAGTTGTGTTTAGGCAGCTGAAGCCCACCCTTACTATATAGGTTGCTGTATAGATTAGAACAGGACTATGGACATTAGGCTTATGGGTGGACACCAAAATTTAGCTATCTTCATCTATGTAAATCTCAGTCTTCCTCTCCCCTCTGTTAAGTGGCATCTTTCCAGTGCCATTTAATACTAAGCAAGTATCTGACACTCTCAGAAAGTTCCCCATTTTATTTTGCATGATGTGAAATGTTGTTTTCTAACACAGAAATATCAACTCATTAATATAACATGGATTCAGCATCTCCATTTGCAAAACCTCATCTTTTTTGTGAACTGCAGACCACACTTATCTTTTTTTTAATTTCTTTTTCTGTCAAAAAAAAAAAAAAGATAAGAAAAGTGTTTTAAATGAAACTGGGAAGTCATGTTTCCCCACTATGTGACATTCCTCTGCCTGCCTCTCTGCAGTTCGGTTGCAGTGCGCATCATGAACGATCAGCTGATGTTGATAGAAAGAGCTTTCACTGATCCTCTGGGCTTGCCAGGAAGGAAGTTTTACAGGTGAGGCCAAAAGTTTCTTGACCTGCTGTCCAAGGTGCTCTATTTTCACAGCTGACTGGTCAGTTGAATATTCCTGTATAGGTCTCACAGGAATTTTAACAACAATCCAGTGAGTACTGGACTTTGTTTATAAACCTTATAGAGAACTCCTTGGCTACATCAGTCTTGTGGAGCCAAATTCTTCTCTTTTGGCTCTTTCTTTATCAGCTGTGGTTAAACCACACCACCATTATACTCTTTTACTTGTAGATGTGCAGTACTACTGCTGTTACAACTTGCTCTCGTGCTTGTCTGCAAAGTGAGGATTGAGTAGAGAATGAATGAACTGTATTGAAAAGAAAGGTGAGAAGAGGGTAGAGTAAAAGGGAGACAACAAGAAGAACAGATGTGTAGTGAGGGTCAGTTGAAGAGAGAAGCCGACAAGGGAGAGTTTGGAGAGGGAGAGACCTTTCAGCACAGGATAAAGGCCTGTGAGCTGTGCTACAGAGCCCCATCTGTCCAGCTTTGACTGGTTCCATAGGTGCTCCAAAAAGCTTAAGCCACTAACTACTATATCCTGTCTAGAAACCCAGTACTTCTATTAGGAATATCTGACAAGAAGGCAGCTTTCAGTGTCAGGGCTGTGAGTACCTCACTTTGCTCTCAGTGTCCCCCTTTTCCTAACAACTGGATATATCTGACTCACTGATGGATGGCTTTCACACCATGCCAGAAGTCTTTCAGGCAGGTAGAACTGAGAATCACACTTCCATCCTCCTAAGATAAACTGTCATTGACACTTGGAGAAGAATGAAGTAATTTCTAGAAATTTTCTTGTTGGGTGTTGGGTATCATTTGGAGCTGTTTTTTATTATTAGTTCTTGCTTGCATTTATTAATGTAATTTTAATGTTTCTTTTCATCTGGGAGGACTCTTCCACATGGTGTAAATGTGCTTTGATACTTCAAAGTTAAAATCAATTTAAGAGCAGAACAACAGCTATTTATTATTTAGGAAAAAAAAATATACCAAAACATGTAACATAATGATAAACATAACATTCTGATCCAATATGATCACTTCTTTTCTGAAGAATTCATGCTTTTCGTAAGAATTCACCCACAGATTTTTTTCCCCCTCCTTTTAATTCCTTTCCCAGGTAAGTAATCTGCTGACCATCATGCAGCAACTTAGTGGTTTTTGAGGTTTTTATTCCATTTCTCACAACACACCTATAACTAATTTTATTCCCCGTTCCAGATTGCCAAATTATTTTGACAGGTTTGTTGAGCTCCCATTTTCAAAAAGTGTAACATGGTTTTGTGCCTAATTAGACAAATGCGTCATCACTTCCCAAGGAGAAGGCCTCCTGACCTAAATCTGTGCCCTTTCCTATAGATTTTGCTCTTGGGACTGTTCCTGTCCTTTTGAAGACCAATTTCTGGTGTATTTAGTAAGTTCTGATCTTCCTGGGATTCACTGCTGCTTTACATAGTACACATACAAAGAACATACATCCCATTAATAGTTTCTTTAATTTAGGATAATTGCCTTTTTTCTTCTTTTCCCACAGACATGTCATCTTTGCTCCAAGCAGCCACAACAAATATGCAGGAGAATCCTTCCCAGGAATCTATGATGCCATGTTTGATATCGAAAGCAAAGCTGATCAACATGAAGCCTGGGAAGAAGTGAAGAGGCAGATTTCCATTGCAGCCTTCACTGTGCAGGCAGCAGCAGGAACACTGAAGGAAGTGGCATAAGATGATGGCTTTGAAACCTCACAGAGCAGAGTCTGGCACACAGAGTTGTCCGGCTGCTGCAGTGGCCCAGTGTCCCCAACTGAGTCTCCAGCCTCCCAAACCACACAGCAGGTGAGCAGAGCTCTGTGTGTGTGTCAGAGAACTCCTGAGCCGGGAATTGCTGCATCTCTGGTACTGACAGAACTGTAGCTTTGTGAACAGCCCAAGATGGAAGCAAATTTGGTTGTGGGAAGAAGTGGGAAGAGGGGGAAGCAGGAGCAATCAGTTTACTATTAGAATTTTTACATCCAATGTTTTGGATGTACAGTTACAAAGAACAATTATTTGCCAAGCTACCTGCAAATTTTGTCCACAGCAGTGATCACCAGCACACATTTTGACAGAAAAAATGTAATACTCGGCTTGTCCATTTTTCTTGTTCTGATAATTACTTTTATAATAGAAAACACCAAAGGCATCTCTGCATTTCAGAAACTATTCTGCAGGACTGGTGAATGCTCTTTACACTGATGTGCTTTCTTTTCCTTTAAAAAAAATAAAATTTCTCATATTGATTGCCAAAGCAGTACTGGCCATTCTTGATAATCAGGGAAAACAGCTGCTTATATGCAGAAATCCAAAAGCATGTTCTCAGTGGCATGCATGTCTATTCCTTTAAAAGTCACTATGCATCTCTCTCCTTTTATTTGAACTTTGGAAAATAAAGATTTTGGGGGGTAACCAAAAGCTGCCACCTCTGCTGTTTTTGGCACTTTGTCTAGTTCCAAACCCATGGCAGCTTTTGTTCCTATTTTTTCCATCTGAAGGAGCTGGAATAACAAATAATTGTTACTATTAGCTTGGGGCTTGAGATGATTCTCTCTTCAAATAAGACCTGAAGAAAGTTTTCCACCAGGAGCTGATTTTACAAAGAGGAACTGAAATGCATGAGAAGGTCAATGGTACAAAACTGTTTAATTTGTATAAAAAGAAAAAAAAGTTCTTGCTTCATTTGCCCTTTAGTTTTAATTCTCATCTACATGCTTTAAAACTAATAAAATTGGTAGAATTTTCCTGAATCAGCTTGTGGGAACTGACACTAATGAATTTCTTCTCTTATGTAAAATATACTACCTTTTTCTCACAACCATAAATTGCACCAGGTTGTGGAAATAAAATATTTTTTATGGGGAATAGAACAGATGTGGTACTAAAAAGGACAGTATTAGAGAATCAGGAGAAAGAAGTTGTTCTCATCTCAGATGCCTTGAATTGAAAAAAAAGAACCAGAAATAACTTCCTGTGGGAAGTTTTGGGGGATATATGCCACCAAGAAGAGAAGCCTTCACTAGCATCACTTCCAATAACCCTGCATGAAAGACAAATTCTGTACTTGTGGATGTTGTTCTCAAAATTTACTGTTCAATTGCTTTTTGCAAATCAACCCTTAGGCACGTGTGGAGGGACTTACACTTCCACAGTCCATGCTCCACCTCTTCTGTTGGGAAATGGAGTGCAAAACTGACCTTGCTAGCCCACACCTAAGAGATAAGAGTAGTTGATGCTGGGGCACAGAACAGGTGATTCTCTCCGTCTGCTCTGGTGAGGCTCCACCTGGAGTGCTGCTTCCAGCTCTGAGGCCCCAACATAACTGGGATGTGTGGGCCTGTCAGAGCAAGTCCAGAGGCCACAAAGATGATAAGAGTGCTGGAGTATCTCTGCCATGAGGACAAGACTGAGACAGCTGGGATTCTTCAGCCTAGGAAAGGAAAGGCTCTGGAGAGACCTTATTTACAGCCTTCCAGTATCTAAAGGGACTTCAAGAAGGCTGAAGAGGGACTGTTTACAGGGGCATGCAGTGATAGGACAAGGGAGAATGGCTTCAAATGGAAGAGGGTGGGTTTAGAGTAGAAATTCTTTACTGTGGGGGTGGTGAGGCAGTGGCACAGGTTGCCCAGAGAAGCTGTGGATGCCCTGTCCCTGGAAATGTTCAAGGCCAGGCTGGATGCTCTAGTGGAAGGCGTCTCTGCCCATGGCAGGGGAGTAGGAACTAGAGGATCTTAGGGTCTCTTCCAACACAAACCATTCTATGATTCTGTGAACAATGGCTACATTTTTGTTGTTCTCTTTACTTTTACCTAACTAGGGACACTCACAGTTAGTAAATTAATCTCCACATCTGTAGCTGAAGTTACTGCTTAAAGATATCTTGCAATGATGTGACTGGCACATAACTGCACTGTTTTTTGGGTTTTTTTCCTTTCTTTGAACCACATGCCCTTCCTGCTCCATAACTTTACATTAACTGCAGCAGGCAGTACTGAATGTGTCCCCAAGAGAGGGTCAGAGTATCTAGATGGTGGAAAAATGCCATTAGTGCCTCTTCCTTACGAGCAGCAGCCAAATTTGGATCTGTCAGTGGCTGCTGCTATAGGATCATCAGAGTATAAGGCAAACAAGGAGTTTCCACACTGAAAAGAAGTATTCAATGAAACTTTCTTCTTCCTACATGAACAGGAAGGTATAAACCAGTGAACAAATGTTTTCCCTGTAAACATAACTCTTTCAGTGGTAGCTAGCCTTTGAGGTTCTGTACTATTACCTTGCTGCTGCAAAAGAACATACAATCTCTCCTTGCTTCCCTGTGCAGTTTGAAGCTGTAAGAATAAATTACAGCTCACAGCAGGCTGAATGCACAGCTGGCATTGATCGCTTTGTTCCTCCTGTCAACTTAATTGATAACAGTGTGGATGTGAGATTCATCATCACCAGCTACACCCTGAGAAATATACAAAATAGATTAAATCTATTTCCATTCCTGTCCATAAAGTTCTACTGAGGGACAGTGACATCCAAACCCTTATAAATCAGGAAATCAAACCACTTACAAATGGCTTATACTAATTTCCACAAAATCCCTTGTTCTTGGTGTTGAAAGGATCAGTTACTTAGAGCTCCAATTGCCTTTCCTTCCTCAATGAGTAGAATCTTGTGTTCTAGAAATAAACAAACAAACCTCTGTTGCTGGCCCCCAGCCCAAAGCATAGCTCTGCTGCCCCATAATTTTAAAGTGTGGGAAGGGAATTTTTCACACTCTCTTTACAAATGGATAACACTCGATCTCCTACTCTGTCCTTCCCCAGTTCCATTTGCTCAGTTCTGTAACTGGCTGAAGCAATCAGTGAATCTTAAAACTGGGAGAAAACGACTCTTCAGCCTAGACTGGAGCTGCAAAACAATCTGGCAAAATTAAACTTGGATGGACCAAGTATCACCTGGATATTTGGGTTGTCAATTGCCTCTTTAGAAAATTAGTTCTAAAGGGACAGTGCCTGGGAGTTTATTTCAGCTTGGAGACAATTTTAGCAGGACTTGTTGCATTAGTACAAGAGGTCATAGTTTTAAACTGGAGAAGGGTCAGATGAGATACAAGAACGATTTTTACAATGCAGGTGAGGAAACATGGGAACAAGTCATCTAGATTGATGGTAGATGCCCTATCCCTGGAAACGTTCAGGGTGAGAGTTCTGAATAACCCGATCTAACTGAAGATGGCAATGGGATTGGACTGGATGGCCTTTAAAGGTCCCTTCCAACCCAAACCTTTGTTTGATCCTATGATTCAGATTTTCTTATGGTTGAAATACCTTTGGTTTGCCTTCGGAAAGAAATCTGTTACCCTAGGTGCTAGAATCTCCAGGTGACATTGTGTTAAATTCATCTGGAGACCTCTCTCTGCAGCTGGCAGAAACTGAATACACTCCATGACCTGGGGTTTTTTTCCTTTCTAAATTCCTCTAGTTTCATTCATGGGATTTCAGTGTACAATTTACAGTACTATTAAAAAAGCTGAATGATGGTGAACATCATGAACTTTCCCTATGGCAGCAAAGACAATACTAAATAAATGAAATACAGAACTCTTGCTTCTGCTGTTCGGAGCTGTTCCTCACTGAACAGCATGTGTTCACAGAAAGTGTCCCCAGAGAAACCATTAGGAGCTGAATTTAGCAAGCAGTTTTTGTTAAGGTAAAACATTGTTCCCCTTACACCACTGTGACTTGTGCCAGTTAGAATCTATGCAGTCAAGGATGTTCCTGTCAGTACTGACAGTGCTTCTCCTGATGGATGCTACACCCTTAAATATCTTCTTCAGCTTGAGGAGCTCAAGGAGGCAAGGAGGAGGAAGAGGAGGAGGAGTTGGGATGCTTTGTTGAAACACCTCATGCAGGAAGGGCTGGACCTGGTTCAAATAAACTCCAAACATATTCCAACCTTTAATTAAGGGAAAGAACGGGAGAGGCAATAATAGAAAAGCATTTCACAGGAGGGGATCGGATAAGAATAGACTTGCTAAGTTTACATGGCACCTTCCCCAGATGTGCTTTGCTAGCTCGCTGACAGTGCAGCTGACGTGTTCCTGATGCTGCCATCCACATTACTTCCAAACTTGGCTGTACTTCTAGAAGGAAACCCAAGTCACAGTTGCTGGACACAGCGACTGTTGTGACAACACATTTGTATGTAGCCCATAAGAAGCAGGAGTTCAGGCAGAGGAAAAATGGTCAGCTGTGAACACTGAGCACTGACAGATTTAGATCTCTCTGAGGTCACTCATCCCTTCAGGTATTTCTGGAACCAACACCCCCCTACTGAAGCATTGCTTTTGTTTTCTCAGCTGTCTCCTAAGCCATATTTCCATACTCCCACCAGAGCCTGCATGCCTGGACAACTTCTTGCCTGCACTAAAGCTCTCTTCAGTCTGCAGCACACCCCATATTATCCTGGCACTACCCTTACAGGAGTGGGTACTGACAGCAGTGATAATGTCATCCACTGCCATGGCAGAGGAGTCAAACAAACATCCTGCCAGTGTTATTACAGACAGAAAGAAACACATTTCCTAAGTTAAGACAGGTTCATTGTTGGTATGCTCGAAATCTTAACTGTGTGATCAAAGAATGATTAGTCTCTATTGTTAAAGAAAGGATAGTACAAATCTTCCAATTGAAAAGAGTTGTAATATTTATGAGCTGTTTCTCTTCCTGGGACCTCCATTATCCAGAAGTGTCCCTTCTCCAATCATCCCATGTCAGCAGTCCTCTACAACACATCCCATGCCACAGGTTTCAAGGCTCTTACATGTATGCCTCTGCAACATGGCACTATTATCAGAAGTTGCTCTACGCAGTAAATCTGCTTTAGTTTTAGTAGTTATATAAAAAACGTCTACACCAAGCAACTACAGAACGAGAAACAAGGTAAACCAAGTAAGACAACAGCCACCTGGACATGATGAAAGTTTTAACAGCCAAACAAGCCAGAACAAAGCTGCAGACAGGTTAAAAGAAGTTCAGACAAAGCAAGTGTGGCAGGTTCTGGGACCCTGCAGAGCTGGAATGAAGATTCTGCCATGCTGCCGGCCACAGGAATCCTGTGTTCATTGAACTGTCAGCAGAGATCGGCACCTGGGGACTACATGGGGGAAGTCCCAAGTTTTTTGAAGAACAATCATTAAGGACAGCTACTTATCCAGTCATATGCACACTTGTGTCCAGTCCTGGTAAACATGAGAAATGGATGAGATTAACCCAGCTTGTGTTTCTGTATTTTCAAACCACCCCTGCTCACCTAATTCAGCCTGACTGGACTTTGGTTTTGCAAGTATTGTTCTTCTCAACTGAAGTCTGATAAAAAACAACCTGCCTGAGGGCCAGATACTGTATAGGATTCAGAATGCAACTGCAGGACTTGGCACTTGCCTCTCAGGCAGCACTACACTCTTTTATACTAAAACACAATTACCAGAATATGGAGAAGCTCTGGAAAAATCTATCAGCTCTCTCATGGCTACTGCTCAGTCTGCACAAAACTATACTTACAACTTCAGTGAAGAACACCTGCAATGGAGGAAAAGGGAGGAGGGACAACACTGCAGGTTGCAATATACTCCTGAAGAGTTATGCTTATTGAAGCACCCTCATGGGACAGTTTGAGGTAAAGCATATGTGCATTATATAATACAATTGTGAAATACAAGCATGCATTAAAATGACACATGGTTTAGCTTAAGAATTATGCACGCAGCATTTGGGTATTGCCACTAAACCACACTGAATTTTTGGCCACTTTTTATTGTTCCAACCATACCGAAGTCTTCAGGCAATGCGTGCCAATACAACTGTTTAATAATAAATGCAACAAATTTAATTGGCTGTTCTGTAAAGTAAAACGTTGTTAAGGAAAAATAACAGCAAATGTAACACTGACCAATGCCACTATGCTCACAGAGCAAGGTGAATCCCTACAAAGGTATGTGAGAAAAGTATAAAACACTGTCAACTTAAGCAGTTGGGAGTTGTTGCTTTGTATTATCCTTACCATATCTTCTCTGAGTTATTTTTCAACACATGTGACAATCTTTCTCTCTTAGAAATTTAATTTCAACTACATTTCAATATCCTCCATTCATTTTACCAATCTTCTCTTCTTTACAGCTGTTAATTGCTCTTGGAAAGCACAAGCATCCCACTTAAGTTATCCAGTTAAGTAAAACTCTGGTAACAGAAGAGCCAACAAGATTCCAGTTCACAAAGCTGCAGTTAAAGAATTTAAACTACCTCTTTATTGTAAGCTTTCCTCACGAGTAGACACTCCAAATATTAACTGATTTCACTATGGGCAGAACATTTAAAATTTGGGTTGTTTATGTACAAAGTGACATAACCTGATTACAAGGCATTCCCTTGAAAAAAACCTAAATTAAGTCCCTTGGGGTATACAGTGAAGCACACTGTATCAACTCTACCTCCTTATACACAAGTCTGATTTCAATTAAGGACGAACAAATTAGGTTAAGCCCATTAGGCTAGAAGCACATTAGGTTAGTTTTCTGCCAAGCATGGAATTCAGCAGTAATATTGCAGTATCAATATTTATCATAGGTTTAAATCACGTTTCAGAGAACAAGGTTTCTGGACTAAAAATGTTTCGTAGATCATTGTAAGGTAACAGATCTGCCTCCAAGGTAGCTTTAAATCAATTTTGTTGCAATGCAGCTTTCTTTAAAATTTAACAAAGAACTAATTTTTCGAATACTTGTTTCCAGTAGGTAACAAAAATATTTTATTCAAAAGGATACTTCCTTTTATGCTTAATGCTCATTTGACTGTGGATTAATTTGTAATGTCTGTGACAACACCTTGGTTACCCTCTGGTTAAAACATATACCCAAACTTTGGGAAAACACCAAGTATTTATAACCATAGAAGATACCAGCTTCAAGAGGTGAACCCTTTTCACACTGATTGAATGCCAGAGGTCTTGAGAAGTATCTTCTTTTTCCAAGAAACCAGAATCAAACATCCAAGCAACAGTACCTTCAGCAACTTTAGAAACAGCCACTATATCTGGAGTTATTCCACTTCCATTAAGTTTGTGACAGCTCAAAGTTCTTGGACTGAATTATTTCTGTGAATGAGAGAGGCCCTCATCTCAGTAACCACACTCACATTTCTGCAAAATTCACATATCCTGACTGGGCTGCAGCATTAGAAAGCAACAAACAAAGAAAGGAACTAGAGGTGGGCAAAAACCCCTTGGTGATGCTGTTTCCCTCCTATATAGACTCAGATGTGGAAAATGTCCACCTACATTTTACTTCAACAACCATATTGCAAACTAACAGGGAAGTTCTCATCCATAACAAAAGTAGTCAAAAACCAACCCCAAATGCAACCAGCATGTAATAAGAATTTTATTGAATACATTTAGAAAAAAACTAGAGCATGAAGACATGAGATTAATTTCTGGGTATAAGTTTTATGAATGTGCAGAATCAAAGAGCCATGCAAAAAGTCATCTCCTCTTCAACTGTTATTCAAGACTCCTATAATGGGAAAATTATAACCATCCTAAAACAGTGTTCCAGACACATAACTCATTACTTTAAAAAGGATCTCTTTCCTGCACAAAAGTAAAAAAAAATTTAGTAGCAAATTGGGAAAGACCAATCATTAACAGGTACAGTATTTATTTAATGAGTACTCATGCCATGTTTAAAGAATGCAAGCCAAAAATGAATCATTATGTAGAACAGGTATATTTTTTTTTCCAAGGCAAAATTCCTAGTAAAACTAATTCCTAAACTACTGAAATGGTGACTTGATAATGTACACAATCCAGAATACCATCCAATAGAAGGTTTTTTTTTGTCAAGCTGTATCAGTGCCATGTATGACCTAAGAGTCAGAGTAGCTGATCAGCCCTGTGCTTAGCAGTGTATTAATATTCCACATAAATTCCAATTCCTCCNAATTCCTAGTAAAACTAATTCCTAAACTACTGAAATGGTGACTTGATAATGTACACAATCCAGAATACCATCCAATGGAAGATTTTTTTTTTGTCAGGCTGTATCAGTGCCATGTATGACCGAAGAGTCAGAGTAGCTGATCAGCCCTGTGCTTAGCAGTGTATTAATATTCCACATAAATTCCAATTCCTCCAAGAAATGTTATTGCAGATACAAGATCACAGAATTGTTAAGATTGGAAAAATCTCTAAGATCACCAAGCACCAAGGTAGCACCACCATCATGTTCACCATTAAACCATGTCCTTAAATGCCATAGCCATGGTTTTTTTTAACACTGCTTCCCTGGACAGCTTATCCTAATGCCTGACAATCCTTCCCATGAAAAATCATTTCCCCCAACATCCAATCTAAACCTCCCCTGGCACAACTTGAGGCCATTTCCTCTCATCCTATCACTTGTTACATGGGATGCAATATTAGGTACGAAATATGTTATGTTAGATAGGAAAATGGGCTTATACATGAGGGAAGGATTAAGATCTCTGTCATAAACTTGCATACGCATGCAATTTTTCATATTATAAAGGGATGGTGAAGGTGAAGTTTTATATGCACCTGGACAGTCAGTTCTGACATGTAACATGCTTGTCTACATGTGTAACACATAAACCCACACTGAAACTCACTACAGCTCTTAAAGATTTATAAAAATATAGTTAGACTGTATCAACTTAGTCAATTTGATAAATACAGCACAATATCTGAAAGCATGAAAAAAGGACAAATTCAACACCAAATATTCCTGTTCATACTGGTTTGCAATTTAGCATTATATTATTAGACAGGTGACAGCCTCTGATCAAAACCCACTTTGCTTACTTGACAAATCTTGCTTTTGGGAAAGCATCAATCGTGATTAGTACACAGGTTTACTACACTACAGTTGGCCTCACCTTCTCTCCACACTTACTCATAAAAGTTACAGCCAACCCAATATTCCATCAAAGCATCTGCTACCACTATGCATGTTAAGATGTCATTGCATGAAATACCAGGATCAACCCTTGGTGTGTTGAAGCCAGTTGTGAGCAACTGTTCAAAACACTCAAGTTCAGTGACAGCTCTTGCAGCTTCAAGATAGATGCAGACATATGGTTATAAAAAACTGCTAAGAATTGCTGCAGGTAAACAGACAGTTTATGGCAGTCTAAGCCATCTGAAGGTTTATCTATTTTGAAAAGCATCCCAGGCCATAGAAACTATGCTGTTATTGTAAGATCTATACCTTCTTGCCTGACCAACGCTGGGGGGGTTTTATGGGTTCTTTAATTTGTTTGCTTGCTTTTTTAAACAGGTAAGTTTAAAAAGTGGTTGTATTGCCACTGATGGGGAGAGTCATTAGAGAACAACTGAAGTATCTTCAGTTTTGTGCTGAAAGCATGAACAACAGGAGAAGAGCAGGAGGAATGAATAAAAAGCAAAAGCAAAATTGGTGACTGTGTTTACAGGAGCTTTCTCCCACTTATGGCCAAGGTGACAAAGCTACCAGTAGAATGCAGTTTGAAAACAGTGTAACAAGCAGTTACAGGATCCCAAAGCCTGCAGCATTCACAGCAGATGGTCCATTCATCCACATTTCTCTCCATTTAGGGTTTAGTGCACTAAGGCAGAATACGACTTATTAAAAATCAGAAATTCTGTTTTCCCAAGGAATTCCATTTAGTTCTTTAAAATGGGTTTTACATTATGTAAACCTACTGCACATGAGGATGCAAATCAAGTGAAAATATGTTTTCCACATTTTTTTAACATATTTAGGATTTATACATCCATATGGATAGACACATTTGAACTTGCCTGTTAAACAAGAACTTTATCCTGGCGTTTAAGCACTGCTAGTTTTGCTGTCCAAGTTCAGAGTTCTGCACACACAAACACAGACGGCATGCTAGTAGCTACAGCTATCAAGAACTTTTCATCCACTGATGTTCTCAGTGTCATACTAGTAAGTACACCACTTGTTGGTTCAGAACACATCAAGGAACATCTGTTCAATTTTCAGAGGACCACTGGGCAGGCACACATTTTATAAGCTTGTACCCTATCACTTCGCAGTGCCTGACATTTTCAAATAAAAAAAAAAGGCATTATTAGAGGTTAATGGAATCTATACAGCAGAACTTAGAGCTGGAATTATTTAAAAGGGCCCAAGGGAATATGAAACCATGCTCAAACTAAGTAATCGAGGACAAAGGATCTTGAAATGAAGGTAGAGAAGCACCAAAACAATTTTATATATGTGTACATATATATATATGGTATTCAGGGATGGTTTCTTTGGTAAAGTATTTCCTACTACTTTAAGCATGAAGTAGGACTTCAAGTACTGTTAGAAGAAGTCTGAGCTCAAGTCAAATCATACTTAATGGAAAACAGCAAGATTCTTAGAAATCTGTATTTCACTTCAGAATGCCTTTACTATACCCTGTGTTTCTCCTGACTCTATTCCAGGTCTGCCAAGGCTGGTAGATGAGCACCCATGCATACCAAGAGCCCATAAGACCTCTTGTTTACATATATAGTATTAGGCACAACAAATAATGGTGTGAATTTTTTATTACTTTTATAGGAAAACATCTTTATTTCAGCTGCAAGCCAAAATTAAGAAATTATTCCAAGCAGAAATAGAAAGAAACACTACTGTGTGTCTTGCTGCTTGGATAAAAAAATAAAATCTCATTTTTACAGCTATCCTGTTTTCAGCCACGTACCTTTAGTGATGAACTGAAAACAAAACTAAGGTCTTGATTTCTAATTATGGTCTGCTCAAAAGATATAGCATTCTTTGAAAGTATTTTGGTTCAAAAGTACAATTTGAGACAGACATTTTAAAGCATGTTGTTTCTCCTAAGATTTGTCCTGTATATATATAACTGCAGTTCTTAGATGACCACCCCCAGAGTCAAGAGATACACACATCTATGTGGAAATTGTTTTACCAAGACACCTACAGTGTGTCCTGGCCTCTCCTACTACACATATCCATCCACTCTGAGAAGAGTCTTGAGATTTTCAATGTTGTAGAACAGAACAGGCTATACATTCTAAAGGCTGTCAAATATATCCAGCATTTTGGTAATTTTACAATAGTTTTCTGTTTGCATACTCTTCACAGCTGAAATGCTAAGTTATACAGCCATTTCACGGTCCATTTGCTTTTATATTTAAGTATTCAAATAGCAAATGTAAAGGAGTAAAAAAAAAAATTCCCTTCTGGCCACCTTTTAATTTTAACCTGATCTGCTTTGATACATGAAAGACAGCATGAATCAACAAGTACTGAAATCCTTGGAATAATAGCAATTATTTCATCCCTCCATAGCCAACAAGTATTGAAACAAACCTATGTTTCAGAACACGAAAATCTACAAGTGTACAACTTCATATTTCTGTTTCTGTAACCTTTTATTCTAGATGTGGAATTACATGCTAATCAGGTCAAACGCAGATTTTTGTATCTGCATTACTGTATGCTTCATAACAGTGTTGAATTTAACACGGGCTACCGAATGCATCCAGTCTAAAGAGAAGAGCTGAAAAACAAAGAAACCACTGTGAACAGAAAGCACATCTACTGGGATAGTCAGTGCATGGTAAGGGAGGTTGCATGCAAAGGGTAATGGCTGTTTTGCTCTAAATTCCCATGGAGACATTGCATCTAGCATAAACACACCCATGGGAGCAGGAGCAGAAATAGCTGTTACCCTTTCAAGTTTACATCCCCATTTACTGTGCGTCAAATTTCTTTCTAGAAGGGAACAGATGAAGTAGCATTAAAAAAAGAAGAAATCTATATAAAAGTTAAATATTTGATTACAGTAGCAAGTCACCACTTCATCATGGGAAATAACTTGTCTCTTGGAATTGTTATTGATCGGAACTCTCCTGTTTTGGTTGTGTGTTGGATGCTGGTAACTCCAGACTTGCCCATAGCAGGGGCTCTGCTTTTCTCATAGTGAGCTCAATCTTTGTAGCGGTCATGTTCACGTAACTCCTCTTTACATCGATCACCTGGAAC
Organism: Illadopsis cleaveri; assembly: GCA_013399915.1. NCBI lineage: Eukaryota > Metazoa > Chordata > Aves > Passeriformes > Timaliidae > Illadopsis > Illadopsis cleaveri. The sequence continues at coordinate 533,402 of VXBB01024301.1, forward strand.
AGAAACAGAATTTCACACTTCAATTTAACAGACTGATAGACTTTAGGGAATTAACTTAGAGAGTACCTCATCACTAAATTTCAGTAGATGTTTAGCGAGATGAACATCCCTCTGGTATCTTGAAAAATCAGCTGTTCCCCATTCCCAAGCTATGGAATGTTTATGGCATAAACATACGCCTATGCACATCTAACATACATTGCCTAACACCCATAAGCAAGAGATTTCTGCAACACCACTACCATGGTGTTGGGATCAGAAAGGACCTTGGGAAGGCCACCTTCTGTACAAAGCAGTGCCCATTATGATGTCACACTGGATCCCCTGGGTCATTATATTCAGATTTAAATTGAATTATTCAATGTCATGCAATGAAAATTCTTTCACAAAACAGAGTAATAAGGAAAACCAAACCATTTTGAAAGAGAGAAAGCTAAAGGCTTATGTTTTGTTTTCTTTCTGGGGTTTTTTGTTTGACTTTTTGTTTGTTTCTTTTTAACAGAAAAAAAAAATTTTATACTTACTCCCCATAACTTCACACTGCGATGAAACTCTTTTTCTCCTTCAAATACAATATGGATATTTACCTTAAAAGGAAAAACAACAGAAAATAAGAAATCTTATCATGTTAATAAAACATCTGACACCTCAAGCATGTTTAAACAGAGTATACCATGTTAGGACTTGGATACTACAATGACCAAAGTGATAAAATTATCCCTCAGAAACAGAAGTGAGTATCTATTTTAATAGATTCTGATACACTTGCAGTCAACAGTGACCACTGGTAGCTTATCATTTTAGATAAAGAAATCAAAGAAGCATTTTAACAGCAGTTTAGTATTAGTAGCTGTGAAACAGCAGACAATGAAGAACACTATCAAATTAATTAAGTCAAATACAACTAAATGATGACTATAATTATTTATACATACAGTGATGCAAACCCATCACAATTAAAGATTTTTTTTTTGCATGCTGTATTGCAGCTTTTAAAAAACCCCACACATTAAAGTGCAGATGTCCAAACAGAAGGGAGAAAAAAAGCTATACATACTTGAACAAACACAAATGCCAAGAAAAAGCAGTTACTCAAAAAGAGTCTTATGCTATCTCTGCCTTGTAAATAAAGCGGAGCAGATTTTCCTAAGTTCAAGTTGCTGATCTAAAGGTAGAGACTCACCATGGTGCTATTAGCTTCTACGTAGCTCAGATCAGGGACAGAGTTTTTAGCATATACAGAAATAGTCACTTCTCCTCCAGTCTGGTGCCAATCATGCCTGCATGGAACTACTTTTGTACTCTATGTAAGGAAAGAGGTACAGAAAAAAAAAACCAACTTAGAATTACATTAGAATATTTTTTTTACAAGATTAACAGCATAAACGCCCAGGACTTTTTAAAATACCAATTAGCATAGCTAATAAAGGACTATATTTCATCTTCACAGGAGATTGCAAGACTCCACTTGTAACTCTTTTTACTAAATATTTCAGTATCTCCCTCTCAAACAAACTACAACAAAAAAAATGTTACTTGGTGGATCAACTTCCCTTCCAAGATCACAGTTAGCCAGCAGGTTCTAGAAGGAAACTGAATGAAGACAAAGAATGCCTGCTTCATATTCCTGCAAAAAAGATCAATTACCCTCTGTTCTCTGATGGAGAAGAAGTAAACTGTGAAAAAACCCTCAAAATGAAAACAAAAAGCTGAAGTAAAAAACCCCCTTGTTGGATAGACGCCCATTATTTCAATACACATACAGTTAATATACACATGGTTTCTTTAAATGCGGGTAGATTCTTTACTCTCTTTTTCTACACTCTCCTGCTTTAGGCTCACAACATCAGCTTTTTTTTTAATCCCTACTTTCTGTACTTGTAAATAATTTTTGAACAAAAATATAAATCTTCAAAGCAAGCAGTAATTATAAGATTTAAAGGAAGTAAAGGATTGTAAAGGATTTGTGAACTAACTGTTCTAAAATGAGGTAACAAAACTACACTTTTTATAATGTATCTTTATTTTCTTCTGTTAAACATTCCTGATGGTTAGAGTGTCAAACCCATTTTGCCTCAGCAATGGAAGATATATTCATAACAAGAACTTTGTATTCATCTGCATCCATTGAGTGACCAAATAATGTTTTTCAAGTGTTATGGTCCATTATTGTATTCTATAATATTCTTAAAAGAATCAAGTATACCTGTACCACAGACTACTTCACACTCCATTTCTCAGTTTTCCTGCTGTGTACAGTATCCTCCACATAATGCACAGGTAGTGATCTTAGCTCAGCTATAGTAATAGCTCATTCAAGCTACAAACTATATTTCAGTATTCAAAAATCAGAATGGCCAGTTACACAATGCAATCTTAATGCTACTTACTGCATCCTTTTTAGTCCATATGTGTGCCCCTCTTGTGCAGCCTTCTTGAGCTAAAAATGTATTGAAGTCAGAAGTTTTTCTTTTACAACAGCTCCAATACTTCATCCTTGAAAGTTTGCAAAGTAATTAACAAACAATATTTAGGACATTATTTACTGTGAACATTTAAGATCTTTTCTTTATGCAATATTACTGTTACTTTAGTATACCCCCTTCAAGCACTGCCATTTTTGACTGAAGAGGAAATACAGAATAAATCAAGGCAACATCTACAAAGAAAGCATGAACACACAACAGACTAGTTACAAAAACCTGAAGTTAACTGAATACTAACCCTTCACAGAACACAGGTACAAAAATGGAAGTTAGCTAATACTAACCCTTCATGGAATATAGGTACACCAGAATGGTATATACATACTTCTTCTGTGCTGTGTGGTCCTTCATATGTCTGGGGGGACAAAGAATTTTAAGTGTTTTACTGTTAAAGGATTTGGAGCAAGGAAAAAAATTAAAAAAAAACCCCACAACAAAACCCAGAAATAATGACTAAAGTACAACAAAGCTTTTGGGTCAATAATGTATATCTAATGGGTTGTCCTAGCTTTTCAAACCATTCAACCCTCCTTCACAGAAGGTCCTCTGGCACTGCTAAGAAGCTGTACTTAGTTCAATGGGACACATCAATGGTGACACCATCTATGCTCATAAATGTCACTGTAGATCCTCAGAGATTTCTGTCTTTAAGACAGTCTGAGCAGTCAGAGAAGACAAGAATTCAACTTGAAAATAAATTAAATTCATCATTCGTAAAACACAGATTCTCAAAAGAAAGTTAAAAAAAGCAATATACAACTTAGCCACTGAATATCAGATCAGTTCTTTCCAACAGAGTGCCAAAGTTCTCCTCTCACCAGAGTTTTGGTAGATAATGCAAAATCTGTCAGGTAAATTAGCTATTTAAATCCTACTGTCCCATTTTGCACAATGCAGGCGTGTCAGTGTAACTTCCACTTTAAATGACTACGTAATATAATGACTAATTTTGGTGCTAGAAGTGTTAAAACACTGACTTTTTAATTCTTCTTGCAGGAAGCATCAACTGTTAAGATCTGTAGATGCTTCTGATGTATACACAGATTATCAAGAGCAACGCAAGTGTTATCAGTAAGCCACCTCTCACCAATATAATATCTAATATGTTAAGTTGAAACACAACAATACCATGGATTTGACAAGCTTACTAATTAGAAATTCATGACAGTTTTTAAAAAAATAATCTTCAACTTTCTTCATATTTGTCTATATTGAAGTGTGTTATCAAATGTGCATTTGTTAAACCCAATGGACTTTGTGCCTTTTCCAAATTAACTTGTAGCACACAGAAAACCAAAACTGCTCACTTAAAAGTTGAGCAGGTGGATTTAGAGTATAACTGAACCACTTACTTTTGAACAGCCTGCATTTTTACATGCCGTCCCAATCTTGATTTCATCACTATCTTCCTCTGCAAACAGAATATTACAGAAAATAGCAAATGAATTGTATAATCTACTGAACACTTTGCTTTTATTAAGAACTGAGTCAAGGAGGAGATGAGAAAAACCTCCCTCTTCAAGCCTCTATTTTCTTCCTGACACTGAAATCTGCCAGAGAGGTACAAAGCAACATTCCAAAAGCTGTATTACTTATGCATCAAATTCTGGGCTCTATATCTTTACACATTTTAAGTGGGGTAAATAAAAAAAGATGAAGAGGATCATTACAATCACAGGGGAAGAGAACTATCATTCATCTTGTTCAGTTTTGTAAAACTAAGAATATAAAAGGCTTCAACTGCTGTCTATAAATACACACAAGGAAATAATCTGGATACCATGGAGAAAGAAGAGCTAAATTAGTTTGGCACAAGAACAAAAGAGCATAAAATAGCCACAAGCGTAGGTTGAAATTATAAAGTTTCTTAAGGAGCAGTGTTATTCTGGAACCAAATTCCAAATAAAATGTGGGAAGAAAGAGGAAAAGCAGACAAGGGAGAACCAACTTCTCTTCAGAGGAATTCCACCGATTTATGAAGGCTTTATATGATACTGTCTCTGCAACAATAGGGAGTAAAGTTCATTTCTTGGTAACTCTTGTCAGTCACATATTCAGAAATGGATATTCCCATTATGTCCATTCTAACCAGGAAATCTTAGAAAAGACAATTCAAATAATGCTAAGGACAATGTACTTCTCCTGACAACCAAGTCTCCATGTTATCCACATTTGAACTTCAATCATCATTCCCTGGACTGGAAGGTATTTTCAAGATTATTAAGGAAAAGAATGTAACTACAGGAAACTATTACTTCAGAAATGACGAGATCAGCATTTTATTTCTTTGTGTGACACTTAGCATCACACATACCTACTTAATCTCCCTGTCTCCTTACCTTTTCTCCCTTCGTTTTCTGATGACAGTTTCAGTTTATCAAGAGCTTGTTTCAAGGAAGCCGACACTTTCAGCTGCAAATTTGTCATTGGCTCATCTGGGCTAAAAAAATCCATGTATTAGTGTCAACTTACTTTGTGAGAAACAATTTATAAAAGACCAAGTAGTAACTTTTAATCTTCCTACAAGGCTATTCCTTTTAAACCTCCCTTCAACAAACAAACTACATTTGTAAATGCTAATCCTTACTGTTTATAAAAAAACAGACTAGAAACTTAGAAGGCAGTCTAGCCTTTCAACTGGAAATCCTAAATACTCCACAAAAATAAAAATAAACCAGAGATACTAAGGAATCTAAATATAAGCACCCTCAATTATTTTAATTACTGTTTAAAACACTTAACACAGCTTCTAGTGGCAATGAGGTTACAGACTTCAATTTTTTGCTTCTTGTGGATCTAAGTGCTGAAATATCAAGTACTTCTTTGTAATAACCAGAATTCTCTTCTCATATTCTGAAGCTTAAGGTAAGATCATCATTGCTACCAAAACCAAGGTCTTCTAAAGCTAGTTTTGGAATTTCTACACTGTATGAAATGTAAAACACTGAATAACCAAGCAAGCTTTAATTTGGCAAACTGACTACAAATTTAGAAAACCTTAAGTTTCATACACTGTACCTTGGCCTCTTAATGGTTTCCAATGGTTTTGGTGCCTGAATTATGTGTTCTTGAAATTTGGGTTTCAGTTCAGCTAGCTCCTTTCGTTCAGAGGTAGTTTTGACTTCTGGTTTAACAGGCTCAGGAGGTTTCTCGCTGTTATGGAGACCCTTTGTACAGCCCTATTGTGGAAAGCATGTTTTTATTTATACATAAATGCAGTGTAGTTCGTGAGCACGAAAAATTAACAAAAACTGCAACAAGTCTTCTTGACTCATTTCTTCAGCTCCATCACCTCCTTTAGCCCACTCCAAACAATGGCTGCAAAAGAAACCCTACCACTAAAATGGAAAATATTCTCATTTTGGACATAAGTTAAAAGAAAAGTGCATAAAAGTGCATACTTTCTGTAGTCAAGCAAAACAGCAATAAATGTTGACCATCCTTCTTTATTAGCAAGTAGTTCTATCAAACCTTATTGAGAGAACTTTAACAATTAAAGCTTGAAAATGAGCCTTGACTTCACCATTATATGAAGAAAACAGAGCATATAAGAATTAAGACAGTTTTAATAGAAGAAGGCTAATTTAAAACACATAAGCACATGTACCATTTAATATTAATCACTAACACATGACAAGTATAAAAATTATAAATAATTATGAGTACATACCACAATGCTTAAGAAGTCAGAGAAATCTGTTGTTCTCCTCTTACAACATGACCAACCCTACAAACAATTTGGAATAGAAACAACACAGGCATGACTACTAGACTTGATAACAGCTTAAAAAAAGCAAAATATTTATTATATTCCTTTAAAAGATGTGGCACATCAAAATTAGCAATTGTTTTCTTCCCTTCTGTGGACAATATTATCATTTGCATTTTTAAAAGTCAGAGAAGTCTTCTAGTTTGCTGCTGCTGCCTTTACCAGAAAGTTCAGTAAATGTGAGACAATACTTCCATAACAAGTTAAGTGCCAACTCTGTACAACAGAAAATAGAAATGTTACTTCATCTCATAAAGTAACACGTAAGTAAAATAAACAAATACTACACCTGAGACCAGCCTCACCTGTGGCCCAACACACAGGCTCTCTTCCAAAAATGATTTTGTTTTTCTTTTCCTGAGCACTACTCAGATCTTTCAATTGCTTATTTCCCACCAACAGAGCTGGATATTTGCATTGCACAGCTATCCAACTACATCAATCAAGAGCACTTTTTATTATATAAACCAGAGATTCAATTTTAGAGCAAATTGCCTTTCCACTGTGAATAATATATCTTAGAACTCAAAGAACCTTATTAGAGGCAACAGCTTGACTAATGCAACACCACTTTGAAAGCTTAAGTGGTGCAACACAATGGGTTTTAGGTAGGTGATTCTAAAATACCCTGAAAATGTTAACCATTTCCATGGCTGAGGAGACAAAAGGTTCATCCTGCCCACCTGGATTATCTAGAACTCACAGCAGGAAGAAAACTGCTCATTTGCAATTATGATAAATTTTTGATTAGGTCAAGAGGCAGATAACAAAAAAGGGATAAAGTGGTACTTGTTTATAAACAGTGAATATGTAAGAGAAATAAGGAGTAAATGTAAGTTTTTGAGCCAACTGTATAATTTCTCTCTTTATAATTACGTAGAAGATTTTTGTACTGTGCTCTCAGTACAGCTATAACTTTTTTGTACAAAAAAATTAGCATAGTCTAAACAACTGTTAAGTATTTGATCTAAGAGTATTTGTCCCAATTTGCCAGTGGCACACAATGGCTGATTCCAGAGTCAGGTATTGCAATATAAGCAACAGCTCACAGCAAACACACTGCCCAGCACAGATGCAGAAGCATTCATGAGTCCAAAAGACTCATTGTTGGGATAAGATGCAGTTCCAGCAGAAGTAGTTCATAATTACCAAGAAAAAAAAAAACAACACTCACCCCCTCAAAGCTCAGCTAAACAGCAGGTTAGTGTTCTAAGAAAAGTCACTTAGGCTACATTGATATTAATGAAGTGCCAGACTCCATTTTTGAACATCAGACTTCTGACTATATACAATTAAATTATTAGAATGATTTCCAGTACTGTTTCAGCAGTTGTCTCTCAAAAGATTCCCTATAAGCACTTTGTATGCATCCTTCAGTAGATCCTGAAGAGGGAAAACAGTTTAGCACAAAACCAAGGATGGGCTGTGCACTTGGCCTAAGCACTGCAGACCCAGGTGTATTTAATTCATTATTGAAGACAGAGCCTAAAAATCCTGGACAGCTGCATAAGAGACATGGGTGACCAGTCCCAATTTAAGCAACATCCTCATTTGGCTGATTAAATGAACGTGACTGTTTTTTACAGCAGACAAATGTTACACACACATTAGTGCCCTGGCCACATTAGACCACAAGCAGCTGCTCTGAATTCCAAGCAGGTTAATTAACTGAAAGAGTATGAAACCTCTCAATGGCTTCACAGTCCTATTTAGAGGACCTAATTAAACTGCTGAGAGAGCTAAAGTCAGTCAATCAAGAGGAAACAAGTCATCTAGACTTGCATGGCATTTACACCATATGAGTGGAGTTTTTAATTTCTTTTTCAGATATGACTAACTGTGCTTTTCTAATTTCACGGGGTTGCTCATGGTAGGCTGAACATCAGTTTCTCAACACTGAAAGATCTGGAATTAAAAAGATGAAAAACCAAAAAGATAATACTTAAAAGGACAGTTGCATACTTACTTTGAGAGCATCATGAAAAACAGGCACACCTGGATGGTAAGTGCATGAATCTGGAAGACAGTGATAATTATTAATATTGAGGCACACCAAGAATCTTTATTCATATGATTACACACTCAGAAAAAAGGTCACATTTGCAATGCATGTATGCCATGAGCTGCCCCACTTCCCTGAGTGCACGTCATTATTCAGAAAAATCCAGATTCCACTGAAAAAGCTCTCTGAGTGCATATGTTAAACATAAATAATCAGCTCTTCTTTCTTCTTAAGTATTATACAACACAAACTAGAAAACAGGTATCTAAGACAAACTACTACTTCCACATGGAGCATGTACACTTTCTATGGACCATCCCTGGCCTTCATCAGCAATCAGGCCTTACTGGTAATTTTGCAGAAGTAAGGAAGTGACCCTACGGCTACCTGACAGACAGAAAATACTGATTTACCACTTCAGATACATCTATTTGAACCTGATCAGAGCTTTCTATTGAGAAGCATTCTGTTAATAAAGGCCCTTAATGCAAATCATGAGTTAATGATTTTAACTGTAATTACCTCATTCTTTTTTCAAAAAATGTTTGTAATATCCTAAGCCACCTAAGGACTTGAACCCAAAGGTCAGTCCTCCATATGCACAATTTTGACATGTCAATACTATTTATTACTAATAGATTCTGTACAAACACTATGCTGGAACACAACCTCCATTAATGAAAGTGTTTGTATTCAGAGATGTTTATCAGCGTTATGCAGCTGTTCTCTTTTACTTGTATTCCTTTCACATGTAATAAAACTGTTCTGATTATACAACTTCTCACTGACATTTACTGCATGGATAGTATTTTACTGACTTCACTCTAAACACTACCTTCTAGCCTTTAAAGAAAAATTAGAAACACTTAAAATTAAAAGTGACATAAACAGTAACAATGCACATAATAGGAAGGAAAAGAAAAAAAGTGATAAATAACTTTATTAGCAATCTGCCTACAGATATCTAATAGACAAAAACCCAACTCAAATTTGGTTGTTTTTATCTTTTTTATAAATATGTAGATTTTTAAAGAAATCTTGTTTGGTATAATTTTCTTTGATTTTATATTTAGTGCCTAAGTCTAAAGCACTAATACAGTCTAAGGGACACCAGTTCCTACCTAAACTCAAAATCCACATATTTTGGGACATAAGTCCTCCAGCAAGACGTACAAATATATCCATAAACCTCTATCAATTCCTTCAGTTTCGGGATGAAAATCTAATGCTGGTAAACCTCACAGGAAAATTAAAAAGAATATTTCTAATTCTTCACTAGAGAGATACTGTTAATAACTACAACTGTTTCAGAGACTAGAACAATCTCATAATCAAATAACTCAGGGGTGGCTACGGTCCAGCTCAAGGCAGGCACAGACAAGCGCCTAGTCGTCCATCTGGCCAAGGGCAATCCTTTTTCCTCACTCCTGGAGCCTGCTCTGCAGCAGGTACATCCTGGAGCAAATGACAGCCCACTTGGCTGCTGCCTCCTGAGGGCCCTGTGTGCTCCACGGGAGGAGATGCCAGAACAAGGAGCTCCGCAGTGCCTCAGCAGATCTGTCCACTGTCCCTGCTAGAGGACAGTAAAACACCAGCTCGTCTGCACTCACACCGAGACCAACAGCTCCTGTCTGGCATGGATTCCTTCTCGCACTAGGTAGGGAAAACTGGAAAATGAGGATACAAGCAGACAAAAGCATATTCTAGTTCTGATTTGTATGAGATCAGATTGCTGCAGCCTTTGGTTGCTATTCTGCATTCTCACTGAAAAAAAAGCCCAACAAAACAAGTTACCTCTCTGCTGCTGTTAATACCTTTCCTTTACCTGGAAGAACAAAGTATTTCAAAGCCATTTTCTCATTTTCTCACCCTCACATAATTTTTGCAGACACAAGTACCGCCATTCTTCAGGTTTTTGTTTGGAGCCTTTTTGATGTCAATTTCATAGCCAAACTGATCCTACCGTGCACACACACTGCTATCACCTAACTGCTACATCCTTAAAGCACTTTATCAGTCATTTCACTAAATGTCAAAGTAGAAATTTGTAGGGGTCACCCAAATGCAAAACCTGGTTCTCTGTGACGATCTGTGAGTAATTATATTTACCTTCAGAACTGCTTACTCTAGGAGACAGTGATTCCACTACATGTTCCAGCCACTCACCGAAACAAATTTCATGTCATGAAATTGTTTGCCTCAACACAAGCACCACAGAGTTAGCATATGGCCATGCCAACATGACCTAGTTTACTACAGCTCAATCACAAACCCTAAAGAAGTGTTACTTGTACAATGATCTCAAGTCATAAAGTCCTAAAAGGATTTTTTTTTTCTTTTTTTAACAATAAATACCCTTATCTTCCTTGCCGTTCGGGGTGAAGGGGTGTAGGGGATGGTAGTGGACGAGACAACTAAATGTAAGCATTCTGCAACTGCGCCCACTTCTGCTGTTACTAACATTAGCAAGTCCTACTCAGTATGTTGCCCCTCTCTATGCAAAAACACGCAGCTCCGAAAAATAAACACTCTTTATTGCCACGGTTCTAAACCACGGAAAATGCACAGGCTAGAGCAGGTTAGCCCACTTCTAACCCTGGGGGGGGGTCACTAAAAACTCAATTAACGCAAAGAGGGTATTCTAGAAATTCAACCATCAGAGTTACTTTATGAACCAGGTGAGTGAGAGCCTTCTGCAAACTCAGATCACCCTTCTCTCAGATCAGCCTCTGTGGAATTATGAAACCCCAAATGACACAGCTTTGAATGCGTTTCACCAGGATTCCCAATACTCAGAGGAGAAGCACTCCAAGCGCTCAAGGCACTTGTAAAAGCAGACACACGTGGGCCGTTCAGACACATTCAATTACCTGCTGCAAGTCCACACATGTGAACTAAAAAAAAAAAACAAAAAACCAAACCAACCAACCAACCAAAAACTAAAAAACTGGTAACAGCGATGAATGCAACATCCACAGAGGCCCGCAGCAGAGAAACCTCTGTTGGCCTTGAGAACCTTTGGCACACATGACAGCGCCGGCCCCACACGCGTGTCCCCGGGGCAGCCGCAGCCCGCGGGCCGGCTGACAGCCCCGCAGCGCCGCAGGGCCCGGCACCGGCGGGACGGGCTCACACCGCCCCGCAGAGCCCCGGAGGCCGCTCTGCTGCCCGCGATGTCAGCGAGGGAAGCACCGCGCCCCCGCCCCTCCGCCGCTCTCACCCTCCGTGTTGTTCTCGGGGTCGAAGCGCTGCCCGCAACCCCGGTTGTAGCAGAGCTGCGACATGGCTGCGGCACCTCCTGCCCCGCCGCCCGGGAGAGCCGAGCCCGGCGGAGCACGGCGGAAGGAAGAGGGAAGGAAGGAAGCCGGGCGGCCGCACCGGGGGCGGGGCAGCTTCGGCGGCGGAAAGAGCCGGCCGGAGCCTTCCGGAATCTTCACGAAGCTTCGGGGGACGGAGAGGGGGTGGGCGGCCGCGCAGGCGCTGAGCGAGGTCGCGGAACCCCCGAAAGACCGCCGGGCCCGGTAGTGGTGCCGCGTCTGTGGGGGAATGTTCGGCCTCGGGAGAATTTCTGACGCGGTTTTTTTGTTTGTTTGGTTGGTTTTGGTTTTTTCTTTCTTTTATTATTATTATTTTTTCTGTCCTTGCATATGAGTTTAATTTGAAATAAATGCTTGTGTATATGTATTAAATATGTATTAAATGGTTGCCTCATCTGCACTAAAGCACAGGTACCAATGTCAGAAACCTACTATGAAAAACACCAATTTATTTTCTCTTAGTTTCCTGAAAGTTTGCCTGGCTGCTCCTGACAGCTGGCCAACTTACATATGCTCTATAGTGTGCATTATAGAGGTTGTATTTAAAGTCATAGAATAGTTTTAAGCAGAAGGGACCTTCAAGGTCATGTAGTTCCAACCCCACCACGATATGCAGGGACACTTCACTAGACCACAGCACTCCAAACCCCATCCAACCTGGCCTTGAACACCTCCAGGGATGGGGAATCCACTGTCCTAGTGCCTCACTACCCTCACAATAAAGAATGTTTTACTGAGTCTAAAACTTTCTTTCAGTTTGAAGCCATTTCTTCTTTTGTCACTGCATGCTGTTCTAAATACATAACTACAGACATCTACATTTCTGCACGCAGTTACAGAGATTCCTCTTAGCTTTAAAAATAGAATTGCCTAGGTGTTTGTTCAGCATGGGACAAATCCTGAAGCATGTGTGCACAGAATGAACAAAAAAGTGTTTCTTAAAAGGGAGTTGCAGGATGCAAAAAGGATAATCAGGAGACTGCTTCCAATGTAGCCCTGAACTTCTGCACACTTGTGTGTTGATGCCTGATGTCTGCTGGTGTCTTTTTATGTGTGTCTCACATAAAGATACGCATTTGTTTGTGCTATCGAATATCAAGTGCTTCCTTCTGATCTGCAGTTCCCATTGAGGCCTCTTGTAGTTAAAAGCAGCCAAAACCCTTCATTCTCTTGCTATTTATCAGAAGCATTTTAATGTATAAGTGCAAGTGGTAATAAGAGTTTGGAAAGAAAGGGGAATGCCTTTCTTTCTATATAAAAGCATTTACTTTTTGTTAGATGCCTTACAAGTAGAAGATGGACCGAAATGTTGCATAAAGATGTATGCTAGATCATTGCCATAAGGTGAAGAATTGTTCTTAAAACATAAAATTCTTCTGTTTCCCTGTCAGTGAAAGTGCCACATGAAAATAAAATGTGATTTATATCCATAAAGGAAGTTCTGTGGTAGTTCTGTGACCATGGTTGCATTTCAGCCATAGTGTGCAAGCATACATCTGTTTTAGAAGGAGCTAACATTTTGTTGGCTTTGTGCAATGCGAAAAAAGTTACGCTTCTGCGGAGGTAGCATCAATTTCTGTTCAAAGAATATTTTTTAAAAATTCAAGAGGAGTTATTTTAGCAGTGTGGTATTTACTGCATTAAACAGTAGCATTCCTATGACGTTAGTAATGGAGGTTGGTTCTAACACTCAGAGGAGACTTGTGAAATGAAAAATACAATCCCCGTGTTTCCAGAAAGTATCGTGTATATTCCTCACCTAATTGCTATCTCACTGATATGGAGACATGCCTTTATATCTTCCAGACAGAAATCAAAAAAGAATGTATTTGCTTCATAAATCAAAATTCTACAACATATCGCATTAAAGAAAATTCACCTGAAAACTCAGTTTGTTGTTAATTTTAACACACAGAGTCAGATCCCTGAAAGCTACCGAGCTGTATCCATTGTCTTTGTACATGATGTTAAATAGAATGAAGTTTTTTTGTTTCACAGAACATTATAGGAGCAAATAATGGTTTGTAATCAGCTCTTGAAATTGCATGTGTTCGGCCTGCACAAAACACTACAAATTGACAGTACATAATCCTCATCTCACAGAAGTCTGCGCAGCTTCCCAAAGGCATTTTCTGTGCTTGATAGGAAGGCATGAGAGGCTTTCAACCTAGTTTTGGAAAGGTAAAAAGTAACTTGTTCAAATGAGATTTAGATAAACATCTCGTGGGCATGGTAGACTTAAATCTAATTTATTCCAATATGTTTTGTGTAAAAGCCTTTCATTTGAGATTCACAGTGATAAGGAATAATCATGTAATGGATGATCACTGGGTTTTGGTTCCCTAGGACTCAAAACATGAAAAGTATGTAGATAATTTTTAATGTGTTTTGTCCTTTATATTCAAAGTCTTCCAGAGTGTTGTATTCCAGAGTGTTAGACAAGGTTTTATGGTGCCTTTAGCGATTGGATCTTGTATGAGGTGTTATAAGACATCTTATCTGAGGAATAGTGAAAGATTTGTGAGTGTACGCCTTTTATTTTAATTACATCTGCTCTATTTTTCTCCTGTCAGAAATGTTGCAGTTAAAAATTTTTGGAAGCAGTGTTCTACCTTGAAAAGACATAACACAGGAGAATGTATGCTCTCGATTTTATGTATGTATGATAGCAGAGGGATTTATATCCCTGCCCCAAGTTCTTTTTTTTTTTTTTTTCATGGAGCTAGATTCTGTGCAAAGATTTGCCTGACAAAAGCCACCCTGAATTTCTACCAGCTAAAAAGTTATTCCATCTTGTCCATGGTTAATGGGACTTAGGTGTATTTCCAAGCATTGGAAATGGTGTCGTTTCCCTGTAGAACTGGAATCTGTAAAGAAGCAGGATGTTACAGTTCACTTCTCAAAATGCAGAATCTTTGCAAATCTGATTTGCTTGCCAGTTTGTTGGGGGAGGAGTTTTTCATCCTGGAGTCTTCAAATCAGGAGGTTGTTCATGCAGAACTGCTGAACATGGGATTGCAGAAAAGCCCCAAACTAAACCAGTTTTTGATAAGTCTGAAGGAGGGTGAGGAGACGGTTTTCAAGACTCAAGCTTCAGGCTAGAGCTGTTGTGTCACACCAGAATGTTTTTGCTTCTCATCAGAGGCAGGAGGGCATTTTGGGCTCCCTCAATTTCCTTGGAACAGAGACAAAGTCCTTGAAATTTAAATGAATTCTGAGGACTCATTTAAAATCAAGGCAGGTAGCTCTGTTTCAGATCTGAGAATATCAAAATGTGAAATAATTAAAGAAATCCTTTCTTTAGGAAGCTTAACAGAGGTTTAAAATACAAATGTAAATCCTTGTAAAGCTAAAAGTCAAAAGCCTGCAGAGTTTGCAAGAAACTGTCCTGTTCAACTGAATATGTTCAGATTTGATGGGCAGAACATCTTAAAATGTCACATCTCATGGAGAAGCAGAACAACTGACTTTTTGGGAGAGAACACTTTTCACTCCCCTCTATGATTTTTTAAATGCCAGGTTTTCCCAGGAGGTAAGAGAGATTAAACAGCATCCGCGTCCAATAATCCACTGGAGTGCTTGCTGCTAAAGCACGACCTGAATTTAAGTAGATGCTTCATTAAGGCTCACCACTTCCTTTGATATCAGACTTTAGCACAGGCTTGCTGTGCAATTGTTGGAGTTCATTTAAGGCAGAATTTTCAAAGGTAATTTTCTAAGTAACGTAGGTGCAATATCTAGAAAGCATTATAATATTTTAGGCAGTTTAGAAGTCTGCTTTCAGGTGCTGCAAAGAAGACTGGAAATTTTGTTAGTGAGTTCATCAGGATAATGGGATAATATGTCGATGCTTCCCCGTTTAAATTTTTCTATGCCTTTGACTTCGCTGCAGAAAGTAAAACCTGTTTGATGCAATATATACAGCCTTTCTCCAGAGTGCTGCTTTGTCATAACTTGTAGTGATGCATGTATTATAATGACCTTTTTCATTCTTCCTGCAGCTGAAACAAGATTGAAATGCTACACAATCTGTGAATTATTAAACATAAATGCTATGTTGAAATTTAAAGAATTCAACTCCCTAGATGACAGAAAATAGTTAAGATAATTTGTGTAGCTACATACAGTGCACTAATGCTGTGACCCAAAGCAATTCAAACACAAAGTTGATGGATTACAGGGATACTGGTGGGAGAAGAACTGGAACTAAATATGCTGTCCAGAGGGACTTTAGCAGACTTGAGAGGTGGGCCTGCATAAACCCCCCATGAAGTTCAACAAGGCCAAGTGCAAGGTCCTGCATGTGGATCTGAGCAATCCCAAGCACAAGTCTAGGCTGGTCAGAGAATGGAATAAGACCAGCTCTGAAGACTTGGGGGTGTTGGTGGGTAAGAAGCTCAACACAACACAGCCTGGTAATGTGCACTCACAGCCCAGAAAGCCAACCATGTCCTGGGCTGCATCAAAAGCAGCGTGGCCAGCAGGGTGAGGGAGGGGATTCTGTCCCTCTGTTCCACTCTGATGAGATCTCACCTGCTGTGTTCAGCTCTGGGGCTCACAGCACAAGAAAGGGTCTAGAGGAGAGCCGTGAAGATGCCAGAGGGCTGGAACACCTCTTTTTGGAAGACAGGCTGAGAGAGCTGACGTTGTTCAGCCTGAAGAGGAGAGGGCTGCAGGGAGCCCTTAGAGCATCCTTGCAGTACACAAGCAGGGCTGCAAGAAAACTGAAGAGGGATTTTCCACACAGAAATATAGTGATGGGACAAGGGATAATGGCTTTAAACTGAAAGAGGTGAGGTTTAGATTAGATGTTAGGGAGTTATTTACTGTGAGGGTGGTGAGGCACTGGAAGAGGTTGCTCAGAGAATGGAAGTGTTCGAGTCCAGGTTGGATGGGGTTTTGAGCAACTTTGTCTGGTGGGTAACATCACTTCCCATGGCAGGGGGTTTGGAAACTGATGTTTAGGGTCCCTCATCCAACTTAATGTTTCTATGAGTCTCTAAAAATACATCAGATATTTAAAAGTTACGGTATAGTAGCATGTTCACTTTAACTTGGTGGATATTTTTCATGGAGTGTGTTTAAGCTTCCATCTCCAGCTTTTTGTCCTTTTTTCTTCTTTCCCTTGGAGGTAACTAAAGCAGCTAAATCTGGTTGAAGTTCTGAGCACCACTTTCAGCAAAATAAAGGGCTTACATTAGAAGTGACCTGGCCTTAGTTCTGGTAAATAATGATGACATTAACTTTGCTCCTCTACCCTTTTCTTCACGATTACTCTCACTTGGTCAGTATTACCAAACTCATTCAAGGTGCTCTCTTGGACAGGTCCCCATATCTGATGTTGTTTTCAAAATAAGGGTATTGTAAATGCCTAAATACACAATGTAAATTTCTTTGTCATAAGGATTCTGAAACTTGAATCTAACAGCTTCAGGCTTTTCTGGAGCTGATGTCTGGCTCCTTACTTAAGAGCAAAGAAAAAAACTGATGATTTTGTTTGGCAACTGCAGAAGTTTTAAGAATAAATTGTGACTACAGTAGAAAAGGTCATAACACAGCTAAAGAGGCTATGATCTGGTTATGCTCTTTTTTTCCATTCAATTTACTGCAAGCAAGTGTATTCAACTAAAAGCAGCTATCCAGCGTACTGATTACATTTGTTTCTGATGCTATTAAGTGGGACTAATTGCACATGCAATGAGAGAAGTGTGCAAAAGAATTTATTTTTTGTGAAGTATTCATTATTCATTTTTTGTGAAGTATTTTTCATAGTGGTGTTATCAATGGATTTCTCTGTTCATTGATAGTGAAATAAATTGGATTGAATCACAACACTTTTTTGAGAGGGATTAGATGTGGAAAAAGTACACTTAGTTTTATGTCAAGAAGTTTAATTTAGGTTATGAAAAATTTAAATCTTCCTAATTAAAAAACAGAAGGGTTTGCAAAATGACAGTTCGAGGTTTTCGTGTGTAACTTTTATTTATGTATTAAAGAAGATGGGGCAGTAACATGTGAAGAGTGCAGACTGAAAAACAGCAAATGTATTATGAAATAAGTGTATGCTGGTTAAATAAGTGCTAAGAATTTCTGTCAGCCAGAAGGTGGTAGCAGAATTCTCCTGTAACAGCCCTGGATTGTGTTCCAGAAGGCATTCTCAATACAAAGTGATTTTGAAATGCAGTTCAGAAAACATATTTTTTTTAGTAGCGGGAACAAATAACACTGACATTTTTTTTTTCATTTGGCAGCATCTTTGAGTAGAAAAGTGTCTGCACTTATGCCTGAGATGTCATACATTGGGAATGCATGTAGGATCTGTTACTTGGGTTTTGTCTGTGTTTTTTTTTGCAATTGTAATTATGGTTTTTACAGACTTTTTAATGCCAAAGGGAGCCATTTATGGGCTGAAATGACAAGAGATTTATTTTCCCCGTAGTATCACAAGACTGGAAGATGTCAGTACCATGAGAAGCCCAGATAACACATTATTTCCGTCCAGAGGAACTCTGTCATCCTTTCACAGATATAAACACAAATGTAAAGAGTGATATCCTTTGGCTGGGACTGATGCAGCACCCCAGTCAGACTCTTATCAAGTGTAAAAACTTGAAGATGCAAAGGGATAGGTTTTATTACTCTGTTTTATTGTTTTGTGATGGATTTGTGTGACCCTCTGTGCACATAGCCATTCCTGTTTCAACAGAGACACTCTTCATTGCTGCGAGAAACTTGTGAGAAATTCAGGCTCTGGAGCACAGCCTGGCCCTCATTTTTTTCTTAATCACTGTGTCACAGCTCTGATGATACACTGTACTCCTCTGCAGACTTCTTTAAGAAATTGTTCTGTACCTAAGAGATAGTTTCTATGGTAACTGTGATTATGATTTTTGTGGTTTCTTGGACTTTTTTTTTGTGGAGTTTTTTGTTTTGTTTTGTTTTTTTAACTTACTGGATAGTTTGGAAATAGAGGGAGCAAGGCTTTAGTGTGACATTAGGAAGAGTCACCACAATAAAATAAGCTAGAAAAATATAACATTCTGTGCATGATGTAGCTACCAGTAAACTGAAACAGCAGTTCAAAAGAACATACTATAAGCTGCCTGGCTTATAAGTAAGCAGGCTGGAGCTGCTGGAGCTATGCAGGAAAGAAAAAAAAAAAAAAAGTGGAGGCCCAGAGCAAGCTCTGGAACTCTTACAATTTTGCACCTGATGGTCTTTTTAAAATTGGCTTTTTACAGTGACTGCAGCTTTCATAGTCTCCTCTTACTGAAGTTCTGACTGAGAAAAACACTCACCCAGAAGATTACAACAACAGACTATTTTATAATATGTGCTTCTCTGCCCATTTACTGTTCTTTACAGTATAAATTTGAAGTTGTTTTGGGCACTGTGTGCAGAATTTCTACTGGAGCCACAACAATGACAGTGATGAAGATATGAAATGAGCTGGTTTAGAACACAGCAAAAGATGGCAGGAAATACAAATTACAAGTAGATATAGATATCAGTAGATATATAAATATTAGAATACAGATATAGAAAACATGGTAAAGACCAGTGGGTATGTACTGTGTGAAAAACGTGCCAAAATATTGAGATAATCACACAATTCAGACATCCATTTTGCATGTATACTGGGAAAACATATTAGTAGGAAAGATCTCTCTTAGGCAAACGTGTAGGTGTTGTAAAGAGCCAGAGGTAAGATTGGAGAATACATTGCAACAGCTGGGCACTTGAAAAACCCAAGTTTTTCAACAGCCCTGTTTTCTCTTTTGGCAGAAGCTAGGAGAGGGTTAACCCAAAATGAACTTATTAAATGAAAATTCAAATTATTATGTAATAAATAGCAAATGTCCTAAAATTGTATTTTGAGGTCATTGCCATAATGCTTACCAGATCTCTATCTGTATTTAACAGTTGTTTCATCTCAAAAAACAGAGACAAAATGTTTATTTTGTGGAACCAAAAGGATGACATGAAATCAAAGGGAGCTGATGAAGGAAAAGATGGTCTAAGTGAGGTACTTCAATATTTTGTCAGTATTGTTAAAAAAATACATTATCCTTCTGTTTAGTTGCAAATTGAGGGAGAAAGGACCACATTATTCAGAAATAATTTGTGGACGTGGAGTTCCGTTCAGCACAGTTCTAAAGTGCACGGTGACAGCAATTTCAAATGTGCAGGGTACAAAAGTGTAATTTTTAGATGGGCACAAGTGAATCTTGTAGAAATAATGTATGATTTTTTAATCTCAAAGTCTGAGAAGTCTTAGTGAAACTCAAAGATGTTCCCATTTACTTTAAATTGGTACTTGGCATCTCCTTTGAGATTATTGAATGTTATTTTATCGTCATACCATGCTGAATGACTATTTGCTGAAAAATTGAGGTTCTTTTAAGGTGCCTCATGTTGGACACTAAATTAATTGGGTTTTCTGAACTCTATTAGTCATCTGAAACAACTTGGTCTCTATTTCCTGCTCTTAGTGACTTATTAATGTGGCTGTGGCAGGAGAGGAAAAGAGCAAAGGAGAAAATGTCAGTGCAGTTATTTGCAGGTAATGCTTTCATCTGGAGAGCAATGACCACCACAGTTCCTGCAAAGAGCCTGGATTCTACAAACCTTCTGGAGACTTGCTTTGCTAGAACTGAAGTGAAAACACTATAGCAGTAAAAAGTGGGAAAGAACTCATTCTGTAGAGTGTCCTGTGTTGACCCCTTCTAAATTTTCCATTGAGACCAAGTGAGGAATGAGGACACCCAACTGCCACTTGTGCTTCACACAGCTCTTATTTCCTTTTATCCTATTGCAATAATGTAAGTGAAGCGTGCAGCCTGTGTCTATTAAGCTGTAAATAAATGGATCTGTCAGTCAGTGAGAAATTTTAAAAAGAGGAAAACTGTGAAATTGATCATATGTGACCACTAGGAGAAACTTAAGCACTGAAACTTCTGACACTGATCATGTTCTCAAGCACAGGTAATTAGAAATAGGACCAGGAAAATCAGGGTATGTATTTGTAATTTCAGCTGCTGGGATTCTCCAAAGAAGCATTTAAATAGTCATGGGGCCATCTGTTTTAGCCTAAATCCATGAAAAACACTAATGAGTTATTTCAAAATATATGTCAGCAGGCAATTAGTTACTAGAGGTCTTAAAAAAAAGAATCCATATTTGTTGTGCAAGGGAAACTGGAGGTCCTTGTATCCAGATTTCTGTGGTTGTGGACTAGATCCCAGTTGGGTGCAAGTGCATTGCACACTGAATTTTGCTGGCAGTAGAAGAGCACAGAGGCTTTGGAACAGCTCTTCTGAGAGGATGCTCAGCTGCAGAACAAGTGATAGGATGGCCAGGTCTGCCTTAGATGGTCTCAGCATAGTAGATCAAAGCCTCCAGAGAAACAGCGCCTTGCAGTAATACCTAGCGACAGATAAGTGTGTGGGCAGTGGGGATGCCTAAACTACATGGTGTGGTTTGAGCAAAACAGCACCTGCCAGAGGATGGGTTCTTGGTCTGGAAAGGCTGACACACTCAATGTAAAAATTGTGACGTTATGTGATACTAGACTGATCATAGATTTATCTAATTTTGAGCTTATTTGGTGAAATTGTCTGGGGGTTTTTTTGTGTGTTTGTTTTTGTTTTGGTCTTTTTTTTTCCCCAGATTGTTGCTCAGATCTCTACAGCTGATGGCAGTTTCCTTTTATTTCGCCTTTATTACATTGTGCCATAATCCTTGCTTAATATCTCCATAGAAAACTATATTAGCAAGCAAAATATTTATCTGCATGCTAGAGTCTGTTTCAGAGCTTAAAGTGATGAGATGGGTATTTTCCTTATGATCTTCTAGGTATTTGCCTTGCTATTCCATGTTGGAAAAAACAATCTCATCAGTAAGAACTGTGAGATTTCCCTGCTTTCACAGTTATGTGAATGCCACCCTTCCTCAAGTAATAATCACTCACTAACCTTGCATTTGTTGCTCTTTCAGATTTCGCAGCCAGAACTGACACTGCTGACAGCTTGATAAACTGTTTGCCACATACGATGGCTTTGCCTCTTCCAGGAACATTCTTTCCTTTACTCACTTTGAAGAACCACCCTGATTTTTATCTGAAGCCTCTGCACAAATTAGTCAGCCTTTGCTCCTGCAAAATTACCCAGGGTAAAAAAAGTGAAATTAGGGCTCAAGGAAACATTGCCTATAATAAAAGAACAAGTTCATGTGGAAGAAGAGTTCTGTAGCACTAATAACATGGGTACCCCTTGATGTGGGTCCTAGTTTCACATGGGTCTTGGCAGTAGGATGATACAGTTGAAGATAAAGTTTACAGGTTATATCTTGCATTTCATTTCATGGTCTGCTTCGGTAATTTTCTGTTTGCCTTTTCGGTAATTGGGATACAAATTTACCAATAGGTGGTGCTGCTGCTCTAAATCCTCTCTGTTCAGTCTTGATCTGAGAAATGAATGCTGGCACTTGTATTTCAACATTCCAGTGATTTCTCAGGCTCTAAAGAAAAATATAATGGAATATTACTCAGGTATAATCTTTTCTGTGTATTCCTGGGAAGATAATTGCAATAATGAATCAGGCTCTTTTATTGTAACCATGTTATTATGCTTGTATATAACATCTCTCAAAACAATTAGACTCATCCCACATGTGAAAGACCTTGGACCATCTGACTCTGCTTGCCATAGTGGCAAGTAATATGCATTGAGCATTTTCTTAATACACACTGAAGTCATTATTTTCATAAATAATGCTTGGGAACAAAGAGAGAGAGAGATATTAAAAATTACTTGTCTGAATCATGTGGGAAGTCTTTATCAAGACAAGGAATAAAATCCAGGTAACTTGTGCCATTCCTAATTTGCTTGCTGTTGGTCAGCCGCTCCTTCCTTAAAAAATAATTTGAGAAAAGATGTTTGTCTTGTCTGGCACTGACAGAAAAATCACTGTAACATCAGAACAAACAGGAATGTAGTTATACTACTTCTCTCTCCTCTTTTCTAGGAGCAATGAGGCATAGCTATTTTATTACGTTTGTTGTCATTAGTCAGGGCTACTGCTTGTTTGTCTGAGGCTACCAATAAACACAGGGTGATTCATGCAGAACTGCTTGAGGGATGGCTTGACTCCAAAAGCACAGTTTAGCCTTTATTTGGCAGTTGTTTGCTTAATGCAGAAAAATGTGTATGAAAGCTATGAAAAATGAATCTGTGCTGTAACACCCAGCTTGTAAAATCCACTTGATTTATCCTGCAGAAGATATTGCAATATAAAGGAATTATGAAGACAATGCCTGCCTTCATTTTCTCTTATTTTTTGGTTATGCTGTCATCTTCAATATTATTGCAATGGATTCAGGCCTATATGGAGTCATCATGACTAATAAAATATCTTTAAAACCAAAGATGATCTGTGACACTGAGCTTTGAAAGGGCATTTTTTAAAATCTAATTGTAACATATGTGGAATTTTCTTTCCTTTGTATGATTACTCTGATTTAATCATGAACCGTAAGGGAGAGATGCAGTGGAACAGAGTAGTAGAGCATTTGAAGAGGCATTATTGCCTTTCCAGAAGTAGGTCATCCTCCCTGAGTGCTGTGTTACTGTTGTAGGCTGATGAGTGCCTCTTTCCTCTTCTCTGTAAAACAGTGGTTTCTCTCTTGTGGCTTTGAACTTCTGGAAATCTTTAGACCACTTGCTTTGGGTCCTTCGTCTTGGAGAAGGTGTCAGAAAAACACAAACATATTTCTTAAATGTGGTATACAGGGACTACCATTTCCAATTAAAAAAAAAAAACAACCAAAAAACAAAAAACAAAACAGGGACAAAGTAGGAAAAAAACAAAGTGGGAAGCTTTGAAGTCATCGACATAAATGATGGTCCCTGCAGAAACTGGGCACACGAGAGTGAGGAGTGCAAAAGTAAAAATGCAGAAACAAAAGAGTTTCATGCTGGGAATAAAGCCCAGATTTTTCTACACCCAGGTGAAGAGGGCTAAGAAGGCAATTGCCTGGAAACTCTGAGTAATTGGATTAATCTCCATTAGCATTTAAATTTGGATCAAGAGTGCACTTTTGAATTGAACTCCCATCATCCACATTTTCTCTGCTTTACTTCAGAGTGGTCTCAGAGCACCTAAACTAGAAATATCCCAGATGAAATCAGGATGGAAGAGGTACTCCAGGAACACACCTGTTCCCTTTTAGTTGATAATAAGCATGCAGGAGACAGGAGTAGACTGGATGTAATCTAATCCAGTAATCTGAAAGAAACTCCCTGAAACTGCGTTGTGCAGGCACCATATGATAATGATCATATGAAAGCCCCTGGTGACAGGGCTTTTGGTCTGCTGATGCTGCTCACTGCTAAGGTCACTGCTAAGGACAGTGCAGCTTGGTGCGTGGTGTGCGATGGGCTTCCACCGTGACCACTGTGTCTGGGACCATCTTCACATGGAGATGCTTCACAGCCTTCATGCTTTCAAAGCAGCCTTCTCAGAAACAGGCTGGCCCTCACATGTGTCTGTCACAAGTGAGAGCTGGGTGGGCACTAATTGACCCTGTCCTTGTGGGTAAAGGTGAGCATGGAGCTTTGGCTGATTAACAAGGTGATTAATGTGGTTGAAGGGTGGGCACCCCACTGAGGGAGGGGACAGCTGCAGGGCCAGGGCTTGCCTGGCTGACCAGCAAGGGAGCAAAGGTTTTAAGAAACTTGAAGAATGTGGCAGTCTCCCTGCTGGAGTCCTAGTTATGCAGTACTGTTCCCCTAAAATGTTCGTATTGTCTTGCCGAAGATATTAAT
This sequence comes from Illadopsis cleaveri, assembly GCA_013399915.1. Classification (NCBI taxonomy): domain Eukaryota; kingdom Metazoa; phylum Chordata; class Aves; order Passeriformes; family Timaliidae; genus Illadopsis; species Illadopsis cleaveri. Next base: position 557,800 of record VXBB01024301.1, read on the forward strand.
TTTTTTTTTAATTTGCAAGTCCTGTTAAACACAAATTAGTTTAGCTCTACTACACAGTGTGAATAATTCTCTTCGTTCCTTGATATTGCTTCCTTCAGGGTATTTAAACTGTGTTATCATCTGCCTTCAGGCTCCTTTTATCTGACAGTATATATTAGACTCCCGCTTTCTCTATTTTTAATGTCACAGTCTCAAATCTTGTCTTCATTTATTTGCCTGTTTCTGTCCTTAAATATGTGGGGTAACCTAACATACTGGACAGAAAACTTTGTATAATTCTAGGTAGATCATTAATGCATTATATAAATCTTCTCAGGATTTGACTTAGACTTTTCAAAGTTCTTTTAGAACTCTACTTTTCTAGATTCTTTTACATACCCAGCTTTGTTAAATGAGGGATGTTAAATTATATATAGCTAATGGAAGGGATTTATGAGGTTGTTTTGGGATTTGTTGTTGTTGTTGTTGGGGGGAGGGTTTTGTTGTGTTTTTTTGGGGAGGGGGTTATGGTTTTTTTGTTGGTTTTTTTTGGGGGGGTTGTTGTTGATTTTGGTGTTTGGGTTTGGTTTTGCTTAGCAAATGTGATCTACAGAATATGTGTTTGTTTAATAGGCAAGTTGAAATTCTATGAAAAATTTTTTAACATGATATTTGTTCTCCTTCACTTGCATGGAGGGTCTGGAGAGTCTGCAGTCCTGCCCCAGGAATGGATGCCTTTGCACTCTGGCATAATCTCATTAGTATCACCAGGACTTTCTAGAGGTAGTAAGGTACACCAATATAAATCCAGTTTCGGGATTAAGACATAGCTATGACAACTCACAAACTAAAAGAAAAGCTTTAGCTAAGGAAGTGATGCATGGTTGGAGGATGAGGGGCAGTGGGAATATGTGAAAACAGGAGATTCACAACCTGCACAGACGCATGCTGCAGCTGTTGTGTCTGGAGGTTTCCAAGAGTGGATAAAGCCAGACACAATGTGTGTGTCGACCGCTTGGAAGATAGGATGGCTCTGCAGAGAGATCTGGAACNTCACTGAAAGAGTGATTAAATACTGGAATAGTCTGCCCGGGGAGGCGGTGGAGTCACCATCCCTGGATGTGTTTAAAAAGAGACTGGATGTGGCACTTGATACCATGATCTAGTTGAGGTGTTAGGGCTGGGTTGGACTCGATGATCTTGAAGGTCTCTTCCAACCTACACATTCTGTGATTCTGTGAATGGGCTGTGACCTCAGATGTGGTCCTTTTTTGGGCAGAAGGTTGAACTAGGGACCTCCTGAAGTTCCTTGCAACCTGAATTTCCCTATGATCCTATGAAAAATAATGATGTATGATAAAATATTAATAAACTACAGGAGTAAATCAGGGTTTACTGATCTTCCTTCCATAGTCGTTACTATATTAGATATGTTCAAGAAAGAACGTATTTTCGTTTCTTTAACAGTTGGGATCAACCAATTGCTCCCAAAATACACACTGTGGAATATTTCCTGGTCATATCTTCAAGATGGCAGAATCAAGTTTACAGACATCTATAGATGTTTATGTTTGACAATAGGGCCTGATTTTGGAACCACAGCATATTTTTAAAGCAGTTTGCTGAAGCAAATACCCTTTTATGTGACCGTTTTCATCAATCATGATTTGTCACTGTGAAAAAGTCAGGACCTTAAAATATAACAGTATATAGGCTCCCTGTTAGAGACTCTTCCAATGTACTTTAAAGTCCTATAACCTTTTACAGTCCTATAGCAAATTCTATAGCATCTTTCTGTAAAGGTTCAGAATACCTACTCATAGAACCCTGTATTCTGAACTACCAAAATGTATTTTTTTATTATTATTTTTTTAGGTCTGTTCTTCAGAAGGTCTTCCATTTAAGTATAAATTTAGTCCAGGGTTGCTTGGCATATGAAGTCGGAGGAGATCATGATAATAGACAGCACAGGGCAGGTTTGTGACATAATTCTAAAAGTGCCTTAAATTAGGGAGAGGTCAAGTATTTACCAATGTATTACACCATGGTTGAATGAGGTGAAGGATATTGGAGTATTCAGTATGAAGCCACTGAAAAAACCCAAAAAAACCTGTTAAATAAACACAAATAAGGCAGATTTATCAGAGAAAAAAAAATAGATATAAACATACTTGTTATGCACACGTGCTTCTTCCACAGAGATCTGATTGAAGAAAACACCTCATGACTTGTGCTTTGACCTCAAGAATTCACTCAGCATTTCTCAATGCAATCAGATGTGTTGATTCCTGTAGCCATGGAGTAGCTTCCCATTTTCCTCCCTTCCTTCCTCGCCTGCTTCTGCCTCTAAATTTTTTTTACTTCCTTCCTGCTTCTTTCTCTCCATTCCCCTTCCTTTCCCCGTGTCTCACAAATCTGGTGACTAGCAGCCTATAGACGTGATTTTCCAAAACATTCAGTATGTTACTGCTATAATAATATAGAAGGAAAGGGAATGAACCATAAATCATTGGCAGATAAAGGGAAAACCTGGTCTGTATCACATGGGAGCACAGGACTCAGAATAATGCGGGGGTTTTTATTTCTCAGGAAGAATTGTAATGATATGTAAATTAAAGGCAGAAGAATGGCGGCCCAGACTGCTGCATGAATAATACTTCTGTAGTTCTGAACAATGAGGATAAGAGTTTTTCAGATGGCTCATACAGGCACTTCTGTACTGGTTACATAGAAAACCACATCCAGTTTTGTCCAGACATTTAAAGCATCCATTTGGGGATTTCTGTTCAGGAGGTGTTCCTGATGACCTAACTCATTGGTGGAAGGAAAAATAGCAAATTGAACACAGACAACATTGTTGAGTCCACCTGAATGAGTGTAGGAGATGTAGTTGCTCACTTTTCAAGACAAGTCAACTGTGAACATCAAGTCTAATGTTCTTCAAATTATGAAAAGAATTATTAATTGTCTTATGACTAAAGAATATTTATTGGTATATTCAATGGCAGGGCTTTTTGTTTTCTTTCTATGTATAGTGAAAATAATTGAGGAATGAAAAATTCTTTTTAGGAGTGTAATAATTAATCAAAATTGAGCATGTTGTAAAATACGGCTTAGATGTTCATCTGATGCAAATAAGCTCTTGTTTGAAATCAATAGAGCTGTGGCAGTTTATGCCAGCAAAGGGCTTGGCTCTTTTTCTTTTGAATGAATCATATACCCAAACAATAATTTTTCTTTCTTATAGTTAAGTGCCAGATTTCAACCTGTTCATTCACAAAGCTGTGGAACATAATCAGTTGTAAACTACCCTGTCTCCCTTTATTCAATGCTTTCTAGGATAGGGTTTGTCACTGTCCATTTTTCTCTTTGGTGTCAGCCAGGTGAAATAATGTGAATTTAGTCATGCTGCTAGTCTGACATTAAAAGTTGAACAGGACTGGAATTTCTTCTCAGTTGTGCCTCCACAGATCTGGCGTAATACTCATTAAGTCTTCAGTGTTACAGTAGTGTCAAGTATTTCCTGCTCTTGGATATTTACTGACATGAAAGAAAACAGTGGGTCTCAACTGATGTGGAGCTGGTTTTTGACAGAGATGGAGAGGCACTTTGTCAGAAACAATACTGCAGCATTGTAGCAACAGCTTAGGAGATCTTAGAGAGGGGAGGGTGATTATATTTTAAAACAGAGCTGATTTCATTCATTAATTCACACATTTCCACGAGCACACACAACACCAAATCATGTATGTTCAAATATTCTGTCTTCCCTTGCAGCACCAAGATGCTGATGTGCAGGCAGGCAGACTGAGATTCCCAGTGGTGCCACAGGGACACAGTTGTATGTCACTCCGTCAGTTAACAAACAATAGGACAAACAGAAATGGCCTCAAGTTGTGCTGGGGAGGCTTGGATTCAACGTTAGGAAAAATTCCTTCACTGAAAGGATGGTCAAGCATTGCAACAGGCTGCCCAGGGAGGTGCTGGAGTCAGTCTCTGAAAGTATTAAAAAAAAAAAAGTAGATGTGGTGTTATAGACATGGTTTATTGGTGGACTTGGCAGTGCTGGGTTAATGGTTAGACTCATTGATCTTACAGGTCTTTTCCAACCTTAACGATTCTATAATTCTATGACAAAAAGGACAAAAGAAATAGGCCAGGTTCTCTTCATGTCTTTTGGATTTGGCTTAGGTCGGTGATGTTGGATATACCTTTTTTGTTCCCCATATGAATTGGGGATTAGTCTCTGCATGGATGCAGGAGTTCCACCTGTGACCCCTCACGATTTACATGTTGTCTTTTCTTTCCCAGTTTGAGTATCCTGAGAAGGAACACAGAGATGTGCTGGGATCTTGATGACCTCCTGACCAAAGTGACATCAATGCAACATTCTTCTAGCCTTCCTCCTGCCATGTGATTCTTTGTGGTGCTTCCACACACGTACATTTTTGTCTATACCAATTTAAACACCTCTGCCCCAATTCTCTAC
>VXBB01024301.1:562288-610801 GCA_013399915.1 Illadopsis cleaveri
TTCCTGATTTTGAAGGAAGCCTAAAGAGAGAGAGAGTAGTTCAAATATAGAAATCTACATTTAGTTGGTAAATACCACCCCAGATGTCTACTTTCCTTAATAATGGCCCCACAACTATTACTCTGACCACGTCTAGACAAAACAAAATTTGCCTGCTGCCCCCCAAAGAATCAAATCAGTGATGGAAATATTTCTGAAAGAATTGGAATTAAAATATCTTTTTCATGTGTATAGAATGGAGAGATTTACTTCTTTTGTGATATAATTGCATGTATTTTTCATTTAGTGGGGACAAAATCCATTTTTATACAGGGGGAGAATTTGATCCGGAATCACAGTTTTTCACCAGGCACATGATAAAGGTCAATCAAATGTCTCCTGCCCATGACAGCATTTTGTATTCTATTTTCTTCTTACTGATAATTGAGTTGATAACCCATTTAGCTCCTCTGGTAGGTAAAGATCAGCACCCAACACAAGGCAACTGCATTCAAGCTGCTGTGTCTTTAATATTTTGGTTTTCAGTGGTTTTGACCTGCTGCTGCTCTTGCTAGTGTAAAGGCTCGGATTTCAACTTTTCCAGATGACCAATGACTCTCTGTTATCGCTTCTGGTAAGTTGCAACGTCTGTGCAACTTCTGTTCAACCATTACAAGGGTTACAAATGTGGCTACTACTTTTCAGTGCTCCCTCTGGAGTACTTGAATCCAGCCAGAGTGGCATGGGTCTTCCTGATGACATGGCTGACAGCTCCATACCGGTGTTTGAATATCCCGGTGGATCCAAAATAGTGCTATATGCTTATGTTTAGGCATTTGAACCCTACTCCATCTGGTTTTGAAATTCCTGGACTAAAATACTGGACAGGGGGTTTTTTGAGCCGCATTTCAGTAAGGTGAAGGAAAAAGTAAATAATTTGTCCTGAATGGGATTCCCTTTAAATGATTCAAGGCTCGTTTGTCTGCTGAAAGCCACCTTTCCTGCCCTCTCAAAGCCCCAAACCCCAAGCTCTTTTCAACATGTGTAATTGCTATTAAATCTGATCCAGATGTTAAGAAATAACAAACTGGTATTAAAAGCTAGTGGAAACATTTCAGCAAAATGCAGTGAAGATGGTCACAAATCTGGTGTCCAACACCGCATTGCAAGTGCTGAAGCATTTTTCAGTTTCTGACTGCAGCCCACATTAATAAACCAAGCCTGATTCCTTCTTTTTTTATTTCTTCTATTTTTTAATGCTAGTTTCTTTGTACAAAAGACCTTAGCAAGTCATGTACTTGTGATGTTCAAAGAGCTTGCCTACAGGAAAGACTTGAGTTCTTTGAAAAAGATTGTAGGATCAGGAACATTGGATAATATTTACTGGGTTACAACTGTAGATGCTAAATAATAATCAGTGGCACAGCAACATGAAAATCAGAATATTACACAGAACTGCAATTAGTCCTTGAGCCTTTCCTCTGTTCTAACAGGTCGTGTCAAAGCAGATAAAGAAGAGACGGGTTCAGAAACAAGTGCTCCTTCAAAATCAGAGTTGACAGCAAAAGGAGTGATTGTACCGTGGAAATGGATTGTGCCATTTGAAATGGAGAGAAAATGTATAAGAGGAGTTAAGCTTATCCCTAAGACAAAGCTCCTGGAAGCAAGCTCAGTCACAGAACTGGTGCAGAATCCACCCCTATGAAGTGACAATGGACAACAGAACAGATGTTCGAGTGCAATGCCCTTTGTTGGTGGCAGTGTGAACAGTGTATTTGAGAGGGAAGCCCAGCAAGAGCTACTCAGTTGCTGGGGGAAGCTGTTTGTAGAAGAGCTACTAATACCACTGCATGACAGAGGTTTGATGATGACTTACAGCCTTTCTGTAAAGGGATGAGAATATGCTATGGCTCCGCTTCTCCTATGGCCCAGGATTCCAAATAGGTAATATATTTCTGTATATAGATGAAAAAACATGGTTTAACTTCCTTGTCAAGAAGGTCTACTGGCATTTTTCACTCATGTCTCTTTAAAAAAAAACTTGATGTATCTGCTGAGTGGACGCCTTGACAAAAAATTAGAAACAAAAATTTAGAAGAAGGAAGTCCTTGAACTAACATTCTCTATAATCCTTCCTATCATGTTGACTCTCTTGTTCTAATTTGAACTAAAATTGACAGATTTTTGTTTGTTTGTTTTTTGTTTTTGTTTTTGTTTGTTTATTTGTTTGTTTTTTGTGCTTTTTTAGGCCCCTGTTCAGCACGATTACAAAGTTGAAAACTGTGGCTTTAGCTGAACTGGAGAATGCTGATTGCAGGCTCTGTAACGCTATGTCAATACTCTTATGTCATTAGTGCTGTGCTTTCATGATGTTTATTGTAATGATCGCCCTCCTGTAGTCCACACTGAAACTCTGCACACAGATGATCAGGCCTTGCTTTCCTTATGTACACAGGGCATTAGAGCCAATGGGTCAATAGCAGCTGGCTACAAGATCAAACCCGGAATTTTGAAATAACCTTTGCCAAATCTGTAGTCTATGAAAGCAACATTATTAATCTTAAAGTACCTTCCATCTATAACCAAAACTCTGAAGTGCACATATGGGATAGTGCAATACTTAATGAAATATTAATTTTATAAATGATGGATACTGTCCCAGAATGAATAAGGAAGAATATATCCAGTATTCTCAAGCAGAACATGTAATTGATACCAGAGATAAACCTTCCTTGACTTCTAGACATCTCTTGTAGAAGTTGTGTGACAATCTCCCATCCAAAAACCTATCATTCTTGATTAGATTACAGTGAATATTGATAGAGAATGGAATAAATATCCACATGGTGGTGCTTTATTAGGCCCTTTCTGGATCTGTGCCTTTGTTGCATTCTTAGTTTTTCATGGTCCTGTATGTAGAAAGAAAATTCTGCTGTTGTGCTGCAGTTTTCATGTCAGAAATGCTGGGAAAATGTGCAGGGGTGGAGGAGGGGAAATTCTTCTTTCTGCAAATAGTCAATATAAGCTGCTACCGCCATGACTTAAATGACGGAAGGTCATCTCCTGGCTGTATTCGTAGAGTAATATATTTTACCAGCATCGTTAAAGTGAGCATTTTAAAATATGAACAGGCATTTAAAAGATAGCAGTGAAGTCCTTACTCTGCAATGTTTCACAAAACCCTGAATCTGTGGAAGTAATTGAATGGTAGGGGTGGAAATGGGGTAATTCCCTTGTCCTAACTCAAGAAGTTATAAAGACCAAATCTGACTGAATCACAGGCTCCTTCTGCAGTTGGAGTATTACTCATCTCATGCTAGCACAGAGACTACTTATATACTTATCTCCCAGGACTCCAAAGTTTCAGAATTCACCTGTTTACAGCATTAAGCTCTGCATATTTATAGTAGCCTATTATTGCATCCATTAAGAGCTTTTTAACAATTTCTTTTGAGTGCTTGAAGATAGCTATTCCATAGTGTTAATGAGCAGACCTTCCCTGCGGACAGATGTGGTATGATTCAAAGTTATTGTCAAGACTTCTGAAAGCTCAAGAAAGTAGACACTTGAAGAAAAGGTATTTGTATATATGAATTAACACAAATGAATGACTTACAGAAAGGCATTAGAGTGGTATAAGAAGGAAGCAGTCTAAGTCCAATGCATGTTCTTTCATTCGAATCAGTGATTTTGCACCTCTTGTAACTTGGTGTCAATAGCAAGAGCCAGGACCTGTGTTTACCACACATTTCACCTTTCACAGGGATTTTCACAGTGGTTATTACAACAATTTTTTATTTTCAAATATAAGCAAAGTGTCTTGGGGCTGCACTTTGCCTCTTTCCTTGTTACCTAAGCAATCTGTTGGAAGATAAGCCTTGCATTGGGTGCTTTGCCTCAAAGGCACTGGGAGTACTTTTCTGTCATCACTGTGTATGGAGCCAGGATTTGCATGTTGTGGAAGATAGCATAGGTTAACTCCCTGTTAGGGTACCGCCTGATTTTTTTGAGCTTTGGCATCTCAGTAGTTATGATGACAAAGTTCAGCACCTCTGTTAGGTGGGTTGAAGTGGTCTGCAGTGTTTTTAGCTTGAAAATCAGTTGACAAAGGTAGAAACCCAAGGTAGACATTTCTTCTTCTTGATATTAAACTCATTTGCTTTAGAAAACTGATTTTATGCTTTAGTTAGTAATTATTACTCTTTTTCCTTGTAATGTGGTTTAGCTCGGCATTTCATTTCACAGTACCAAAGTGAGTGAAAGCTGTTGTGCAACGAAACCTTCCCATACAAAGCAGGACCAATCAACTGCTTTTTTGGGGGAACAAGTAACTGAGAAATGTTTACACAATGAATAAACATCAGAGCTATATATTATTTCCTGGTAAACAGAGACATAGAACCTCATAAGACTGAAAGTTGGTTTCTTAACAGTAAATAAGCCTGTTTCTCCCTTTGTCAGTTAGCAGTGCAGTCTAGTGTTTTCTGCACTCCAGCTCTGATAATTTTGTTCATTAAATATCTCAAAGGCTGTTTCCATGCTGATCTTACAGGTATTAACATCAACCAATCTACTTGGTAAATATCTCTGAGATGCTTTATTGCTCAGCATCCTGGTAGTCTAATTTACTTATGTGCTAACATTGGCCACTTATAACTTTCTCCTGACAGTGAAAATAAGTCATTGAAAGTCTCTTTCTTGAACAGGGACATGCTGTTTTCATTTAGTTTCTTTTGGAGAGAAATTTGATGCCCAGAAGTAGCAAAGGGAATGCCCTGGCTTGTACCAGCCAGTGTGATAGCCCAGAGAACAGGGATGTGCTGCTGGGCTGTAGCACTCCAGCCTTCTACTCAGTTCAACTCAGTGCTGATGGCAGCATCCCTCAGGAAGAGAAAACAGCTATCTCCCATCTTCTCATTTCATGCTCTCCTTGTTAAGATCATGCACAGGAAAAAAAAAAAAAAGTCTTTTCAGCCTGCAGTTTGAATAATAGGGTTTGCAAAGGGAATCCTTGTTCCAGAGTACATTTCCCAAGGTATTAGGGAAATGTCCTCCAACTCCCACACATTGGCTGTGCTGAATGGAAAAATGCTCTGTGTCGACAGAAGAAGGGAACACTATGCCAAGGTGTCATGGCTGGTTAGGAGGAGGAAAGAAACCTAATCTAAAGGCAGATGGAGGCTTATGGATAGAAGAAGGATAGAAAATGTCAGAAAAAGGCTAAACCAATGCTGACACATTCCTTTTATGAGAGAAGAAAAGAAAAGAAAGACATTCCTCTTTGAACTATCATAAAGTGAATTTTTGGAACAACAGAAAAGAGAAAGTGTGGCCTCACTGGGGCCTGAAATAAAACTTCAATCTGTGCTAAGAACAATTTCTGTAGGGAAAGTGATGGAAAGAGCCTTAATATCAGAGCACATGTTGTTGCTCAGGACCCAGCTATGATGGGGGAAGAGATCAACATCATGCCCTTTGCTGGTGGCTGTCATTCCTTTAGTTCTGCTTTTCTGAAATAATTGCCTTTAAGCAAAAGTATCTGGATTATAATAAACAATATTATATCCATAATCAGTGCTACTGTGAATGAAATTGAAAAATTCCATGTAAACCTCTCAAGTGGTGGATGGAGAGAACAACATCCAGCTGGTGTGTGGTGACATGCACCTGAGGTAGCATCATCCAAAAGGCAGCTTGTCTGCTCTTGGTTTTGAGAGCCAATGGAATTTAAATATTAGCTACAAAATACTTACTCCATGGTGGAAAGGCTGGTAGAGGGGACAGCTGGCTAAAACCATGAAAGATTCATGTTGTTTGGTCTCATCTCTTCTCCCATGTTCTCTTTGTGCTTCCTTCCTGGTCCTTTTCTCTGTTATAACCTCTCCTCTTCCTGCCTATCAGGAAATATCTTTTTGCCTTGAAATCCTTAAATTAATTTTCTTTTTCCACTTTCTTTGAGTTTTTCTGTAAGCAAGGTAATTTTTTGTGTCTTCCCAAGATACCTAAAATTCCTCTGCTAAAATGAGCTGTTATAAACAAGACCTTTGCTTTTTGATTTTTTCTAATTTGTTTTTCAGATCTAGGATATCACTTGTAAGGCCTTTATAAACAATAGCAGAATACAAAGACAGTCCCTGATACCTATTAACTGTATTCAGAACTGACCTGACTGGAGAATCCAGATATATTGTTTGGGGGAGGAAAAGAGGGAAATCTGGTTTTGTCTAAATAGGTAATTTAATCTGCTGTAGGTGTGTAGTAGACAGCATCTAAGATGCTTAAGCAAGTGCTACATGTAGAAGCTCAGTACCTCTAGATTTTTAGAAATCAGGTACTCAAGTGTTACTTGACAAGGGAATTTTCACTCACAGAATTCCTTTGTCACACCAATAGATGGCAATACGTCTTCACGTCCCTTCGCTTCTTCAAAAGTGAACTAAAAGGTGAGGAGCAAAGAGAGAAAACAGTTTGCCTCAAATGCTTTTTTTTCCCCTTTTATGTGTCAGAGTTTCAAAGCGAAATGTTCAAATGCCCTGGAAATGAGAAATTATCTGAAAACTAGTACACTGCATGCTACCACAGCACAAATTACCTCATGCTGTCCTGTCAGATTTAATCTGCCTGAATCATTTTTGGAAGGGATGATATGGGATTTAGTTTCCATGTGAGCTAGTAAACGGAGATTAACACTGTTCTTGATACTGTTGCATATTTTAGTCTAAGATTCAATTTATTGCCCAAGTTCTACATTGTGAAATCTTCAATAGATATCAAAAAGATAGAAGAAAAAAAAAGAACATATAAGGAAATTTCAAGTCATGTAAGATACTTGATCTTCCAGTCTGGTTGTGCTTTGTGCTACAGCAGTGTAATTCAGAAATAACTGCAAATAAAATATCTCAGAGTCAGATTAGCAAATGTGATATTAAAATTAAAACCAAGTCTCATTTGCTCTGTTGCCATTGTGGGAGCACCTGTGGACTTCGGAGATAGCTTTTCCAGCAAAACTGGCCTCCCTTTTGATTAGCGAATCTCATTGTTGAATTAATTTAAACTTTTTACTCCCTTTATTTTCTCATATACGACCACTACTGCCACAGAGCATATGGGCATATGAGATAATTTTTTAGGACATATTTCCTACAAAAACTATTTTAATTGCTGCCAATTTGTTTAAAAACTGAAAAACACAGGGAAATGAATGCCTCTGCCCTGGATGTGCAGTTCTCTGCACCCAGGAGTAGTCTGGCACCAGCAAGTTCAGTTCATTTGGCAAATAAATCTTATTTCAGCTGCATTGTCTGGTTGAGCCAGGGTGTACCTCGTGCTGAACGAAGGATAAGGCTTTATGTGGAAAGTGGGTAAAGAGTTGCTCCGTCCAGCCTGATATGTGGGATGAAGCTCCCTGGATCCCAGGAGGCACCGGAATAAATAACATCTCATGGATGAACAGAGCAGCACCACGGGGAGCCATCCATCCCTGCCAGAGCCACAAAGGCCCGGGGCTGTGGCAGAGCTCAATGCTTGCTCCACACTGCTGCTTGAAAGGCTGGGTGAGCTCTGCACCCTCCGCCCTCTGCTTCACCCCCAGCCCTTCTCCTGGCCTCTCCCGGCACTGCATGACCTGCCTCCCTCCTGCAGCATTGGCACCAGGCTGTCAGAAGATGCCCGTGCGGGTCTCTCATTCTTGCTGGCATCATCTGAAAGCCCCATGCAACTTGGGAAGAAACAGTGCCCTCCTGCAGTGCATGCTTTTCCCCGAGTTCTTGGCATCCTGGAATTTATTCTGCCCTTTCTTGCAGTAGCAAAGAGGGCACTGCAAGTCAGTAAACAGGCCTTAATCTAGAGTTATTGTTAACTAAAGAATGTAGGTAATGCTGAAAATAAATTGCATCTACTAACTGTGCACATTATGAAACCAGGCATTTCTTATGGGATCCTCACCTTTACCAAAATTAGTGCCTTGTGTATAAAGAATAGCTCTCAGTTTTGTTGGGGTTGCTCATAGCTGATGAATAGAGCTGAGGATCAAGAGGTTATTGTGGATGCTAAGGACAGAAATAGGGCAGCTAGAGCAGCAAGCTAAAGAAAATGAAGTTTCACTCATTAATTACCCATTCTTCTGGGTTCCAGGTGTAAACATGCTGTTCTTACACAAGCCTGCAGGTACAGAAAAGGGCATGAAGTGCCTTGCACTGTTCTTACCTTTCATAACATTTCTGCCCTGAACGTATGCTCTCATTTTATGTAGGCATTTTATGTATTTTATGCGCTTCAGAGGTTAGGTTTTTTTTTAGTAGGACATCCATTTACTTCCATAGGCAGTATTATCCTGCCTCTTTGTATTTTATGAAGCCTTTTCCTTTAAAAAAAAGAAAAAAAAAACATGCCCCAACCACAGTCTAGGATTATGTGAAATGGGGAGAGAACACACAAAACCCAGCCTTCAGCCCCAGGGATGAATCTCCATAATCTGAAGCCAACACCAGATGAACTGCTGAAGGGTTGCTGCTTAAGCCTTGATACCATTACCTTTCCTCTTTGACCTGAAGGGATTGATTATCTGCTCCTGGAGTATTAATGAGTTTGCTGAGCTTCTCTGCAGCAAACCTGTGGGCATGAACTTTCTATTGCCTGAAGGAATGGAGGATAAATCTCTGAGCTTGTTTTCATGGCTCCAGTATAATTGCTGATACAGAGGATTTTGTAATTTCTTCAATGAACAGCGTCAGAATCTATGAATTTTATATTTCCTCCAAAAAAAAAAAAGGGAGTCAGGTAAATGTAAGGAATGAATGGGAAAAGGGGGAAAACACACTAGCATTATTTTTCTGGTCTCAGAAAATGCATTTGCTAACGCAGTGAATAAATTTTAAAGGCACAAGAGTCTGTGCAGCCCCAGCCAGTTCCCCAGTAGATCCATAGCACTCTGATCCTGCTGAAAGAGTGTCAACTTCATTTATGGCACCATTTTCCAGATATACACAAATTAATCAAGCATGCATGAGAAGTTAATGAGTATAAAATTAATGGGGTATTTTTGATGCCTTTTGTAGATACTTCTAAGTAAACAGGGATGCTTATGTCTGGAGATGGAGAGCAAAGTTGGAAAACCACTAAGTCAATAGGGTTTTTTTAATTTTCAGTGAGCTTCTGAGCAGGATCTGGTAATATAAGCACAGCAGAAAGATGGGGCCCTGGGTACAGCACCAGGCTAAAAGTTACAGCACTCAGCTTTAGAGTGTTAATCTACTGCAACTTTATAGTTCACTTTACCCTCTATGCCTCAGTTTCCCTCCAACAGCTGCTGTTTTTCTTCAGGGTGAAATTTACTCTTCTTGATGGGGATTTGCTGAACCCCAGTTGTGAGAAGAACATGGACTTTCTGGGAGACCACTGGGGTACTGTAATGCAGTATGTCAGACCTGTAATCACAGGATAGGAAATTCCTGAGCATCAATAGAAGCTCCGGGTGCACTGCTGACATCCACGTGCTCTGTTCTGCATCAGTGCAGGCCTTTGGCATTTCCTCTGTTTGGGTTCTGGATCCTTTCTGAGCATGGATCGTCAGTTTCACCAAACAAGGGCAAAAGGACTGAATACAAGCAATTTTCAAAACAAATGCTGAACATACCAGTTCATGCAACATTAAGTTCACTATTATGTGGATGTTCTTTCAGCCACTCTGTGTGTCCTGTTTATTTCATAGCATGCTTGCACATTTAATGTATGAGTTTGGAAAGAAGAAGGAATGTAACTTCACCTGTCACCTGGGGAAAGTTACCTTGTTGATTTTCTATTGTTTGGCATTTTGAGCTCTTGAGGAAAAGCGTCAGGAGGTTTATCCCTGCCAAAGGATATGACCTTTAGTGAACTGAGAAACACAGCATGCAGTCTCTGTCTTAAACCAACTGTTGCATTGCTTGTCATATTTATTTAAATGTCCTTCGGCATAGCGCGAGAAGCCAGGAAGGATCACATGAAAACTCACCAGGGTTATGTTGGTTCATTCCCTAAAGAAATACATCCTTTCACACAAGCACAGCTTTTCTCACAATGGAAAAATAGGAGGAATCCTTGTATGCTATTGGAATGACTGTCAAATGGAAGCTACCTCTCCCACTGACAGGAGCAATGGGGCCATGTTTGGCCCCACAAGTAGAAACTGGATTTATTCTGAGCCATCACTCCTTTTGAAACATTTCTGTTTGGCCAAGGACCTGTATATGAGAAGAGGAATGATAGATAGTCATATTAATTCTATCTTTAGTCTAAGCTGAGACCACCAACATTAAAATGCCACAGCATTTTTTTTTTATATAGCATTTCCCTAGGCTAAGTTTCTGCACAAGCCCTAAATGTAGATTTCCATAATATAGTATATTGTGATGTCTTTAACATGTTGCCTTGGCACTGATCACTGAATTTTCTGGGTTTATTGTATTGCTGGGCTTAGGGAAAAAGTCCCCTTAAGGAAGAAATCTCTGTAAAGAAAAAGTGAAATAATGATTCTTTAAGAACCAAAAGGGCAATAAAGGCTTCACTACAATCCCTAGAAAGAGGTTATGCAAATCAAGGGAAGGAGAAAGGAGCATTGCAAGAGAGCTGGCAAAATTACTTATGAGAAAGGAAAATTAATTCTGTCATGCCAAGACCAAGCACCTTTTCTTCATACTATCCCCTCAATGCTTTTTCCAGCTTTCTTCCCGATATCTCTAGTGTCAGCAATAGATGAAAATTTATGGAGGATTTGGATACAGTGAGTGTCCCTTCATTTTCTCAAGAGTTTTCATGGTTCAGTATAGTACATTCTTCCCCTTCAGTCTTTAAATTCTGTTCCCCTTCAGGAAAACCTCTGTTCCTTTCAGAGAATCTCTGGAGGGTTTCCCCAGTCTTCTTTGGCTGTTTTTCTCAAAAAGACTGTCTCTTGCGTTAATATCTCTGTCCTCAAGCTCCAGTGAGCAAACCTACAGTGACAGTTTATGTCCAAATAATTTTGCTAAAGGGTCTTATTTATTTGAACTTCTTCTGCCTAAGATCAGGACTTTAAACCATCCAGCAAGGGGGGAAATATTTCAGTAATGGGGATGGGACCCACAATTCGTTGTTGTTTCATGTTTTTATTTTGCCAAGAATATCTTATACTTTCATTAATAAGACTTTGCCTGTCTGTTTGGGAACATGGTGCACAGAGTTCCAGGAATAAAAATAGTAAGTCCCTCCTGAACTCTTTCTGAAGGCCTTGTACCTTAGCAGCCCTCAGGTCAGCAGCTTCCAGCAGACCTGGATTGTGATATGGAGAGTGAACAGAGAGGGAGCAGAATTATTGAGCCAGGGCAAAGAAATCACAGAGAATGAGTGAAAACATGACCTGAATGATCTGGATTGGAATTAGGGCAAAGAGTAGGTCACTGGTGCACTGGAGGTGAGATGGGCATGTCTTAGACAGGCATCCAAGTTGGGAGGGAGCTGGGTCTGACTGGGCAAGGAGCCTGGCACAGAAGAAGGAGCAGGTAGTGGAGACCTGAATGTGCTTGATGTCTGATGGCTGGGATTGGGGTGAGAAGCTTGAATGGAAACTGGTGTGGCAAGGATTAGGAGAAGCAATGACGATGAACCATGTGGAGTGGGAGGGAGAGCAAGAGGAGAGCCGGATAATGTTGGAGTGAATCAAGCTGG
The DNA here is from genome assembly GCA_013399915.1 of Illadopsis cleaveri. NCBI lineage: Eukaryota > Metazoa > Chordata > Aves > Passeriformes > Timaliidae > Illadopsis > Illadopsis cleaveri. Next base: position 573,947 of record VXBB01024301.1, read on the forward strand.
GGCGGGTGAAGGGAAGGGCAGACACTGCATTCACTCACTGCTTGCCTTCCCACACCAGGCTGGGGATTCCATACCATGTTTCCTTGCTCTCTGCACATGTGGAGGCTTCCATCTCCCCTACGAGAGAAACATATTCCCCATCCTCCATACTGATTCACATCAAAGATGACAATCAGCACTTGCTTTCAATTACTTCATTGGTTTGAATTAGTTGAAAGCTATTTTTGCACCCTAGAGGGATCCAGTCTGGCCTGAGCTCTATGACTGGTATGACATGATAGAAAAGCTTCTGCCTTTTTCAATTTTGCAGTTAGTCTGCATATTGCAGCAAGAAATACTTTCCCCAAATTCCACTCTTTCTTTTCCACATTTCAAATTAATCTCCGGGCCATTGTTACAAGCTGAGTCTGGTCTGTTTATTTAGCTGGATAAATGTCTGATATAAAATCTCATTAGCTCAACAATTACCTTTGACACCATAGATGAATAAAGTCTCTTTGCCATGTGAATTAGGAAATCATAGTAAGTCCCTTCCAGCTCTGAGAAGGCACACTTTTGAAAGGCATTCAAAATGCAGAAAATCAGTTAGAGTCATTAATATTTCTGTGGTGGGTACAGTTCATATCAGACATCCCAGACACAGGATTTTATTATTACTCCTCATGATAAAGCTGTCCCTCTGCATCATATGCAGACCAAAAGCCTAGTTGATACATTAATCATTCTACTTGATGATTCTGTCAGTTCTTCCTGTGTGGCATTTCTTTAGAAAATTGGAAAAAGAATGAGACAAGAACTGGTCTATAAAGGAAAGGAAAATCAGAAGGTGAGTCCATTCTTTGCGGCACTTCTGTTATCAATCCCCTTTAATAATTAGTATTAAGCGCTATGCATTCAAAACATTATTTACAGTATTAATGCAAAAAATATTTAAAGTGCAGGAAATTTGGATTTGGGTTTGATTTCCTCCTCCATTTCTCAGGTATTCTCTCTGATGTGGTAAAAAGACTCTCTACTTAGTGAATGTGGAAGAAGCTCAAGATTTGGGTACTGAGGGGACTGACAGAAGTGCTCACTGAGCCACTTCCATCATTAGATTCAATATTAGAAAAAAATTTTTCATGGAAAGAATTGTCAAGCATTGGAAAAAGCTACCCAGGGGAGTGGTTGGGTCACCTTCCCTGGAAGGATTTAGAAGAAGTGTAGATGTGGCATGTGGGGACATAGTTTGATGGCAACTTGGCAGTACTGGGTTAACTGGTGGACTCGATAATCAACCTAAATTTGATTCTAGGATTCTATGATTTCAAAGAAGCCCAAATCCCATTCATGGCCAATGCAATTCAAGTGGCACTGAGACTTTCAAAAATTTAGTTGAAATCTTTCTGAAGTGACAGGCATTGGAATCTTCAGTGTTTGGTTTCCCAGTCCCTCAGGTCCTTTTACAAATATTATCCAAGCAGAGTGCTGCTTGGAAATGGGAGCTTGTACTGGGCTATATTTGTTCAGAGAACCTGTAAAAATGAACATGAAAGTGTGCGTGCACAGAAGAAAAAGATCTTTGTGTGAAGCTTTCCATTCATGTAGCTGTGTTGTGTCTTTCTTTCATAATAAATGGAGCTATGCAGGTTTTCCAACACGGTAGAAAAATAATTGGATTTCAAGTAGACATGCTACAGCCTTGTTTACTCAGATGTCATTCCTTTATGGTACAGCACCTCTAATTCTGTAAGGCTGTTCTGGCCATCCAGGTCACCAGCAGCCTCATTATTCTGTACAGGCATGGTATACCCAGAGTGAAAACTGACGGGCAAAAAGAACACATTGTAATTAACCCTAGCATTGTAATTAACCCTAGCATGGTTCTCAACCTAGGATGATGGTTTTTAATATTGAAATTACATTTAACCACTCCAGTAGAGATGAGCAGAAAGCAGGAGACATAGAAATAAGCAAAATAATGAAGTGATTAATATTCACAGTGTAAAGAATTCACTCTTCCCATCTGTTAGAGATCACTATGCATTCCACACTTATCTATCTCTAAATCAGAAGCAGACTGATGATTTATAAAAAAAAATAGTCTTTTATTCAGAGAACTGCACCTCTCTTGATGTTTTAATTGGTTGCCTGTTATCTGGATTTTACAAATGTGGTTAATTGTCCATAACTCTACTGATTTTTTTTGCAAATATGTTTTCATTTTTGGTCAGAAAGTGTTATGCAAGATTATTCCAATGATTATAGTAGAACTTGACTGTTAAGTGCACCTCTGATTTCTGCTGAAGGCATTGCTGTAAATGAGCTTTAAAGATGGTTCTCCTGCTAGGTCTGGATCACTTGCTTAAGCTCTTCAAACTATATTGCATTTGCTAGAGTAATTTCTTTGATCACTAACCCCTGGCCCAAGCCATTAGTATTTGGGGACTGGCCAGGTTTCCATTAAGAGGAGAAATTGATGACAGTAATCAGACAGGTTTCTTTGGTGCTGCCCTGCTTATTTACAATGAATATTCACAAAGTTATGCTTCCCTGAACCTCGCAGAAACCCATAGAGGCAGCTCTTGAACACAGTTTAAAAATCTAATGCCTCAAATGCCTTTAACTTTGTCCCTTTTCCAGAGCTGCCAGCATAAAAGTGTTTCACCACTTTGATTCATCACTTTCTTTTGTCTTGCTCCTCTGTGTTTTGTGTTCCACTTGAACATGAGTACTGTCCAGGTGACTGAGCATTGGAACAGGCTGCCCAAAGGGGCTGTGGACTCTCCCTTCCTGGAGATATTCAAAAGCCATCTGGACACAAATCTGAGTAACCTGCACTAGGGGACCTGCTTGAGCAAGGAGGTTGGTCTACATGACTTCCAGAGGTCCCTTACAACCTTACCCATTCTGTGATTCTGTGATTCTGTCCTTGCAAATGTTGCCTTGCCGCCTTTGGGGCCGGACTCTCAGCCTGCATACGCCAGTTGAGCCAAGGTCCACTCTTGCTCATCTTGACCATCAGCTACCATGATCATATCTTTTATCTTCCATAAAACAATCTAATTTCTTCCACTGTGGGTGAAAGATCATGATTTAACCAATGCTGCAGTAAATGGTGGCTGCTGAGACCTTTTTTTGACATAATACAAATTTTCTATCAGTCGCACAAAATTATTTCATGTATAAAAATTGGTGGGAAAGAAAACAAAGCTGTGAATCAAGGCTGAAGTTTTTTTAGAATTTTCAGGTAAAGGGGATTGAAACTATTTTTAGATGAAAAATTCTGTTTATAAAAAGTCAAAAATTTTTTGCTTTTTTTTTTTTTTTAATCTGTTTAAGCTCTCATTCCTTAGCAAAAGTCTAGTAGAATTGCTTTCGTTTGGGTTGGTTCAGCATAGGTAAAAGTGTTTTATTCTGTTGAGTCACCTCAGAAGTTTTAGCTTTCTCTGTTTAGTAAATTTTTATACTGCATTTCCACTTCATGCATGAGATAGAAGCTTGAGATGTTATCACTCCTGATGGTCTGGAGGCCTCCAAAGAGTAGGTTCCTTCTTTCACAAGACAAAATGGATTTCTTTCCAAGTATGTTCTATGTTTCAAGGTAGAAATCATCTGACTCTAGTGCATGATAATAGCTGGCAAAATAATCCAACTTGTGAAAGGAAGTATGTTCATCAGTCTCTTGAGACAGAAAGCCTTTACAGTGAGGTGCTATAATGAGAAAGCCCTGTGGGTGTATTAAGCTATTTCCAACCAAATCATGTAAGACCATATCAGTAAGTCAACAATGAAACTGTTCTACTGAACTTTGTCAAAGTATTTTATTCCAAATAACAATGCAAAAAAACCCCATTAAAATACTCTCAAATTTTTTTTGGTCAGGCTGCAGCACAGGAAACCACTGGCATGACTGTTTTTTTCCTTCAAGATTAGTTTCAAACTTTAGTAAAATCTGAGTGTAATCCCTTGTTTGCAGATCTAACTATAAATCTATAAAATATAGACTGTCTATATTTTAGTTTATTTTTATAATAAGTGTTGACATGAGGTACCAGTAAAATGTAGGTTTCAGATAAATCTCTGAGCTATTACTTTTTTGTTTTCTTAGTCTTTGAGCTTGCTGTTCCTTGTAGGTTCCTTCTAGCTCCAGGTATTCTGACTCTGTGATTCTCAGATTGGAAGTCACCTTTCAGAAATTGTGTATGTACACTAGTTGCTCTCTAAGGCTTTTGGATAGTAACACTTTTATAACTTATGTTATCAGCCATTCTGTCCCTCTTTCAAATGTTGTTCCACTCCTGTGGCCTTCAACTTCTTTCAGTTTCAAACTCTTACAAGTTTTTCTGTGGAAGTGTAGACCTCTGTATACCATATTCTAGCCTACTGACAAAAGCCTTTTTTTTCCTTAGTTACCCTTTGCAGATTCCTTAGAAATTTTCTTCGGGCTGCCAGACTGAAAAGCCACAGATCTGCTGTCAACCCACATCAGCTGGACTGTCCTTTTTCCTACTGCATATGCATGCTTTTCCTTGGAGTATATATATTCTTGGCAAATGCAAAGTTTGTCTCTGGCCAAAGGATTCCAAGAGAAAAGCCTTTACTATGAGTACCCTTTTCAGCTTGTATTGATTTTGAGTCTTGAGAGATTTTCTGCGAAAGACTACTGAGGGCTTGTGCTAGCTAGAAAAAAAAAATAAAAAAGCTTTTTTTCTTTCTTTTTTCTTTTTTTTTTTTTTTAAATCAAAAGAAAAACCAAACTTGAAACAGTCAAACATCAGTGTTTCCAAGGCAGTCTCAGCACCAGGAGACTTGACATTGCTCAGAACCAATAGGTTCAGTTGTCAATTCTTCTTTACACTATTGTCTTCAGCCCAAATACTGCTCTGCTACCACAGTTGTTTTCTACATCACTGCAAGGTCTTGTATGCTTTCCTTAATATTAACAGGGATTCTCAGGTTCTGAAATCCTGTGTCTTACTGTGAGCACCCTGCCCAGACACCTGTCTGAGTCAGGACTGCACTGAAGAGATATTGACATCTATTTTGTGTCCATGTCAGCTATCTCATCAGTAGAACTTCAAAGTTCTTCCGAGACCTCTAATGGTGCACATGGAGCTATATATATTATAGAAATAACCAGAAATAAGACAAGAGAGATTGAAAGTATATTGCTAGGAATGGTACGTTTGTGTATTTGTTGTAAAAAGTTATGGGCTATGACTATGCCCTTGTGTCTCCTTTGCCTTGATTTTTTACTGTGAAAACAGCAAAAGACCACAAATAATCTGCCTTTTGTGCACCTGTTTTATGGAGAATCCTTAAAAATGATGCAGTATATGCTGTGTGGGATGGTTTTGTGGGCTTGTAGGGACTTCTCTCCTTTGGGTCTCTCCTTACAAAAGGGTACTACCATATTGGCTAACAAGGAAAGTGCTTGAAACAAACTGCATATATCCACTACTCCCATTTTAGTGTAACAGAGGGAATACTCCTAGCTGCAGTTCCAGGCTCTGCCTGAACCCTCTTCATCCAGCATTTAGTCTTTTGAAGTCCTCCACAGCATGAGCTTATTGGTGATTTCAATGCTCTTTATTTCTGAATATAGGAAAGTTAACTATAAACTGGCTTCCCAAGCAATATCAGGAAGCTTCAAAGCAATGTGTGCAATTCACTGCAGCTGTCAGGAGCAGCCAAACTGGTCCAAAAAGGAATTTGGAAAAGTATGCAGCTCCCCAGGTGCAGAGAGGTGTTCAGAAGGCACTGCAGGAGCTCTGCTGATTATTCCCCTTGTCCAAACTTAGAGGGGCGATTTGAGACAAGATGGTGGCTGGAGCTTTTTAACGAGCTGGAGGAGTTGTGGTTCAGACATACTTGGTTATGGTGACTGTGAATCCTTGACACAGATCTTTGCATAGGGCAAGCTGCTCATCGGACCCCACAGACAGTGGCTATGAGGCAAATTCCAGTCAAGAGGAGTACAGACTCTGTCTTTGCTCAGGGATCTTCAATTTTGCAAAATAGAAATACGAAAAAATGAATGAGAAGAAATCCAGTTTTGAAGCTTAGAGAAGGGAATTGCGAAAGAACTGATCTGTTTTTAAAAACCTTAAATCCCCTGAAAGCTTCTGATTAATTTATTGAAAAAGTGTTCATAAAAGATGTAACCAAACCCAAATCTGTTGCTTTGGTAAAGAACACATTCAGGATAAAAAGCCCAGGGCTTTTCCCTACCAGCACAGAGAAAGAATTTCAGCTGTCATCCAAGTAGGCACCTGTCACTCCCATCACAGCAGGAACAGCATGATTTCTGGCCTAATTTCTAGAACATCAGGGGTGTTGAATGGAGATCTCAGACACTATGCAAACCAGGACCCAAAGCTACAAACACTGCTTTTTTTTTGCTTTTTCTCTTCCCCTATGAAAGCCTCAAGGAATATGAAGTCATCCTTAAGTCTGTTTCTGTTCCCTAGGCTTTTCTTTCCACAGTGGTGGGCTGATCCTCATATATTTGCGTGATAGTGTGACCCACTTTGAACAAAGTTATATGCTGATCAGTGAAAAACAGAATATGCTTTCCTGGCTTTTGGATTATTATTCAAAAGGAAAGAAGACCCAGAGCAGCATGCCATGTTCACTGTTGCATTACAACACATCTGAGTATCCAAGCTTTAGTAAAACAGACCCATGGAGGAGCAGGAGTCTGCCTTAATAGTACAAAAACTTTCTGCAGGCATCCAGCTTAGTACAATCTGGAACAACACTGTGGCAAGAGCTGTGGGATGTGAGTTCTGTGTAGGAAAATGAATTTGCTCTTTGGTTATAGCTGTGGTTTAGCTGTGTGTCAGGGCTGTGAAATCATAATGCACACGTTAATTCCAGGGGAAGTCCAGCAGCTCATCGTGGTTTGTCACCTTCACAGACAGGACAGTTCGCAGCATTGTTCTGCATTGGAAGTCTCTTTCTAGTGATCTTGTCCATACCTGCTGCTTGTACTGTTGAGTCATGCTGTCAGGGAGTGTTGTTCATGCATACTTGGAATTCTGTCTTGGAATTTACTAATCTATTTTCTGTATCAAATTTGCAAGAATTAAAGGAGAATTTAGTTGCTAAGAAGCATTTTGCCCTATCCTAAATTTGATTTACTGCAAAGCAAATAGGTCTCAGTTAATGTTTTTGTTGTTTTTTTTTCCCTGAACTGTGATTAATATAGATTTAAAAGCAATATTCATAAATTACTCAGCTCTTTTATCTTTTGTGCCAATGATTTTCTGTTATGTTTATATCACTGCACTTGTGCCTGTATTAATTGCAGGGACTGTACAACACCAGGTGCTGAACAAATATGCATGTTTTGGATCTGCAGTTCACCAGATCCAGTGGAAAGGCTGGAAGCCTTCCTTTTGGTTGCTCTTATTGTAAAGCAGAAGCAGAAGTGCTGCGTTTAATGTACATAAAAATGACATGATCAGCTCCACCTGGAAGGTCCAGTCCTTCAAGGATTTGCTTCCCAAGAACTTTCTGTGTTGAAGGTTCTACATTTCCTAACATTCAGAGATCCTTGCAGAAACACATTTAATTGTTGCCTTTATGGGGCCTACTCATAAAAATAATAATAAAAGCATGGGTTTATGACAGTTGTAATGTGACAAACATTTGGCAGTTGGAAAACTGTCTCTATTTGTGCCTTATATAGACCAGCACTCCTAAGTAAGAGTAGAGAACCATAGCAGAGATGGCAGAAAATAAAATTTTAGAGATTTTCCTAAGCTAGTTTGACTTGCTACAGGTATCTGAGTACTTTTGAGGCAACCCTATGTATATTACAGGTTCTGTAAATCAAAAATAAAATGAAGGAATACCAGGACCAGATGAAATATTTCTTCCAGTTATGCAGCATAAATGTATAAGGGTCAGTCTTACATGCCCTAATATAGCAAACCCCTTAAACATCTGCACACATTTAAGTCCAAATATATTTTGCAATTGTTATTGGGTACAGAGTAGAATAATTGAAAAATTACTCACACATAAAATACATTTGGCAAATTACAGATGGGTATACATGATCAAGCTACTGGATTTGTGGTTTGGATCATGAGGTTCAATATCTCTTAACACACTGTTTTAGGCTGCTGCATACCTGATCTATCATTAAGATAAGGAAAATTAAGAACGACTTCCTTTTATATTTACATTTATCCTGCACTGTAAAATATGCAGTCACTGCAATTGATGAGAAATGGACTTGTGGCAGTTGTGTTACAATCCTGAGTGAACAAAAAATACTGGAGCCAGACAGGGAAGCAGGCAAGAGGCACAAGAGGCCTCCTTGTGCCTTTCTCTACCTGATGAGACCAATCTTAGGTTTACCAAGATTTACTAAATCTTACTGGGTTTGCATTTTGAACCTAAATTTGACAGATTTTTAAGATACCACAAGCTAAACAGTTTGAAATGGCACTTAATCTTCTGGCTGTGTTTTTGAGCTCAAGTGCAGTGGTTGCCATGCTTCGTGCTAAAGTCAGGGCTGCCAGCATATATGCATGTGATCTCAGTACACCTGCCAGATCAGACCTCTCAGGTTACTTTAAACAAAAAGGCACTCAGATTTTGAATCCCAAATACCCTGAAGCAGGAGATTTTCTTGAACCTGAGCTGGGATATAGGAGTCCAAGGTTTGCAGCATCACAGCTTCAGGCACTTGTCTGTAGGAGGGAAAGGCAGGGCTGTGGGTGCTCAGCTGAAATAACACGTCAATAGTCAGCCCAACTGTTTCTTGGATTCCTACTCCACACACCCTCCTGCTCCACATGCCCTCCTGCTCCTGCTCCTGCTCCACAGGAAAAAAAAGTTCTTGGTGTTTTTACAAGGTGGCATTTAGCCCTGTGTCTAGCCTCCTCTGGCAGTGTTTCCTGGCCAAACATCAGTGACAACATCTTGTCATTGATATTCAAGTAATGTCTTGAGTGTTCAGGATGTCACATTTGTGCACATCCTGTATATTTTATACTTAAACATATCAAAATTAACCCCTTTTCCAGGAATGATTGCTTGAGAGAATCACTAAGAGTAGAAGTGAAAATAACTAAGCAATGTTTATGCTAGTCATTAATTCATACAAATGGCATAAATAAATAAATAACATGGCAAAAACAAATAGGGAAACAATAAACTGATTTTTGTTTAGTTTGTGCAAAGAGTAAGTAATCATTTGATATCAGCACTACTGCTGTGACACAGGCAACTATTTATAGCTTCATTTATTATGTACAATATATAGTGCAGAGATGAGTTCTTTATCAAGGTCAAGGATTAAAGTAGGGGAGGAAGCTGCATGTAGGGCCAGAAATCTTGATACCTGTATGTGAGCACCTGTGACTTCCCTACGGTTTGGTCAATGTCTCTGTTAAGTGAATTAAGAGTGAGATTTTTCAAGCCTCCATGAGACATTAGTTGCAATTAAAACTATGCCTTACAGTTCCTTTTGTTCACTTAGGAAATCCAAGGCATTTTATTTTTATTGGCTTTGCAGTATCTCCAGATATAGACTGCGGGCAACTAGTGAAAAAACAAAATGCAAAACAAACTAGCAAAACCAAAGCAAACAGGGAAAAAAAAAGACAATTCCTGCTTCTAACAGCAGCACAGAGATAATCCCTTCAGTGGACATTTGTAACAGCCAAAGCAATAAGGGCTTCCACATATTTGAAAACTATTTCACAGCCTTTTCTGATTTCTAATGAGGCTGAATTAGCACCTCCTTTATTTTCTAGGGGCTGCATCTTAGCATCAAGGTTGTTGGAGAGGTGAGGAGAATGAAATCATGTAGCTGTGCACAGAGAAAGAGCAGCCTCTGAAACTGCTCACGCTTGGCTGGAGTTCACAGAGCATAAGCCAATTTTTGCGCCCACAGAGCAGTTCATTTCTTGGCAGCTGAATCGGAATAAAGCTCCAAGGCTGCAGCGGCCCACAGCCTGCTGTGACTCGGTGACCACAGAGCCTAATTTGTGCTGGATAAAGCCCTAAAGAGATTAACTGACACAGAACATATGCTACTTTACCTTCTACAAATGAACCTCAAATGCAGTGCCATGTTTCTGATCCCTCTCTAAATTTTGCAAATACCCCACCTCTTAGTCACAGATATAGGGGAAAATGAAGAAGAAGAAAAAGATTATCATTAATACATTTTTTTACAAGCACTTCAAAAGACTATATGCTTTCTCTGCCAGGAATGTGACATTTCACAGTAAGGAATCTATAAAAAAATGCATGCATTCATTTTAGGAAACCTCTGAGAGCAGCAATGCAGGTGTCTTACCTGCAGCACAGCCACATAGGAGAAGCAGCTACATCCACTGTTGAGTTTAGCAAGGGATGGCCACATATAAGTCTGTAAAAGTCACTGAAACTCTTCAGTCTCCCCAGGCCCATGGAGTTCCTTGGAGATGGTCAGCAGCTTAAAAGACAGACCAGCAGGAGCAGGAGTGCCAGCCAACAGGGTCAGGGTGTTTTTAAACAAGACTGGTGAGTATTTGCACTGTGAAGCAGATCCACTTGTGGTGCAGCAGTTCCTGACTCCACACCCTGGAGATGGCTGGGATGAATTATTCTTTCCTGGTAGCCCACACACAGCAATATTACACTGGGGACAAGGGTGCTGTTATTCACTCAGATATCATTCCATCATGGACTTTGAATGTGGGTCTGGGGACAAGCAGTACATATAGCATACAAGACGGTGAGGCTCAATCTGTTTCCATGTCATGAAACCCTATCTTCCCAAAGGATTCAGGTTAGGGCAGCTGGGATGGTCACATGTACAGGCCATCTTCCAGAAAAGCAGTGGTCTGACATCATTGATCTAATATTTCATAAACCCTTTTGAAAACCCAACCCCACTGCAGAGAAGGACATTTATTATCAGTGATTTCAAATACAGCTAACTTCATTAAATTCAAGGCATTCCATCCTATCAAAATAACAACAAATATCAGTTCAAACAGCCATTTAAAATGAGCTAATAAATACTGGATCAAATAAATGATGTTGCTGATTAACAGCTCTACATTTTTAGCCTGCTTTATTGTCATATCTTAAAGCCAAATATATCTGCAGACATTAAGAGCAGTGTCGAGAGGAGGGTTAAACAGGAATGAATCTGTATAAAATGGCTCTTAGAAAGGTTTTTGGCTGCTGTAAGATAGTTCAGACCTCATACACTAAAAGCTCTGTGTGACTCTTTAAAACTGGAAACATGATTTTCAAGTTAAGATTCCTCTTGGTGTCTTTTTTTCCTGAAATTTTCTGGACGCCCTTAAAAATCACATCATCCAAATCCAAATGAGAAGTGAAAACCTAACACCTTTAGTGCCTTTTTAGAAGCGTAGTCTTACACTGCTGTTCTCAGCAGATATAGGTCAAGAAATTAAATTATTGTCTTTTACCTTCCAGGCATTTGCTCCAAAGACTGAGCAAAGCGTGTCAGCTTTCATGATGCAATTGCACTCGCTTTGGGGTAGTGATCATGGTCAGTGGCTGTGGGTGAGCTGATGAGCAGGAACTCATGCTCAAGCAGAGCAGTTGTCAATTACTGTGTGAACACAGTCTAAAGTCCATCGTAGTGAAGTTCCCAGTATCAATGGATTTAAGGGGGAAAATTCAACACTATATTCTACCAGTGTGCCTCCAGGATGATCCAAACCCACAATTAATGTTCTGTCATAGGTCAAACTTGTTTTCAGCTAAGACAACCAGTTTGCACAGGCTTCACACCTTTAGACTAACAAAACTGCTTGATTTTTATGTCTGAAATCTTCTTGATTTTTGTATTCATTCCTCTCCTAAAATTCATAGTGGGCTGGGTAGTGGGTAAGATCAAGATCAAGTCCTTACCATAACTGATTAACTGGGGGTCTTCTTTCTCTGCTTTTTCTTTCCAAACTTCTCCTGACAATGACAGTAGATCTTGCAGCCACCAGAAAAACAAAGCTCAGAAGGTGTCAAGTTGTTAAGATGTGTAAAACTGAATTATTTATGCAAGTAAAAGAAGCTCAGAAGTTTCTCCCCTCCAAGCAGAGACCCTGTGCTCCCCAACCTGTTACTTGCAGGTATTGAGTCTAGGCCCAAGTGAACAAGTCAATTCCTCAAAGACTGTAAAATTGGCACAGGCCCATTGGACTCAGTGGAACTATGCTGCCAAGAATGCTTATTTAGCTCAAGGGGGAATAATATGATTTTAATCTAGGAGGATTTGAGTGTTATAACCTCTCCAGTAAAAACCTAAGGAAAAGGGAGNGTAACCAGCAAGAAGACTAACTAGAACCAGCTGTCTCTGGCTGAGATGTTTCATTCTGTCAAACAGAGAGCTGTATATATTTGAAAATAACCCACATTTACTATGTATTTAACTACAGTCTTTCCATTTGTTTGGAGGCAATCAGGGATTTATGCTCAAACAAGAACTTTTCTCAGGTAGGCTTTATTCAGAAAGCACCATTTTCCTGTGGCACTAACATGTGAATGCCAGGCTGCCACATGGAGCATAGGCAAACCATGTTGCAGGGAGGGCTTCTGATTTCACAGCTTCTGGTCACATAGTCCTGGCAGTAAATGAAGATATTTGCAGAATGTGCCTTTCTCCAAGATCCTTAAGCTTTCATTAACCAAGCTCAAATGGTGATGATCTTGTGCTTTGGATGTGGTAGTTGTTAAACCATGGCACCTGACAGCCATTTCCACTGATAACTCCTCAGAGCTCCTGCACACAGCATTTCCTGAGGGAGACTTCACCATCTGCCATAAACTCACAGGGGATGCCAATCAGGCCTGGGACTCAGAGCTCATCCTGTATCCCCCTTAATAAGAACAGTGAAAGGCTGTAATTTTTGCCTTACTAACTCTGTCACATTTCCTCCCTATATGATTGATTTCTTTTCTTTTCAGCTCTTCCTTCTATTGCCTATGTAAATGCCTTTTTTTTTTTCTTTTCATATACAACACATGCACTCTAGCATTTTAATTCCAGTGTTTAAGGCCTTAAATAATATAGTACTGCTGCTGTCTACTTGCAAGACTGTCCATGGTCTCTTACTATGTCATGTCTGTAAATATCAATTGCGAGGAGAATGTAACATGATAGAATGTAATTACATGTCTCGGAAGCTTGCTCAGATTGCCAGCACCTGCATTCCCAAAGGAAAAAAAAAAACAAACCAAAACAAAATGACTTTGGAAAATTTATACCTTGGTGTGGGTAGTACTTTTTGCTAGTCTTCAACCTGCCTCAGAGCTTTCCTTTGCAAGAGCTTTCCTAAGGCTGCTTCAAGAATGTTCAATATCAGGTTGGACAGGGCTCTGAGCAATCTGGTGTAGCTGGAGATGTCCTTGCTCACTGCAGGGATGTCACACTAAATGAGCTTTAGAGGTCCCTCCCAGCCCTAACCATCCCATGACCATGGCTCTGTGTGCCTGCTAGTCACAGCCTTGCTGGAAGGAGGCTGTGTGCACTTTGCAGAACTGCTCTATGCTCTAGATACAGTTGTCTGTGAGGTCTCACAGTGAGACCAGCAGAAAACTGCAAATCCCTATGATGATAACTGGAGGAAAATGGCCTGATGATCTTCTGGATTTAGGATAAATAGAGTGTTAATAGATTTTTTTTTTTTTTTAGTACAAATGTAGTGGAAGGTGTTTGCTTTCCAAAATATGTCATTTCACTGATCTGTATTAGGGTTTATCTCCATCAAAATACAAGGAACAGGCAACCAGGCATAGGGAAAGGCAAACATCTTTTATGCTGGTTTTGCCTTATAGGGATAAGTCAGCATAAAATTGTGCCCTGAGATACCATAATGTGGAACTGCACTGTCAGGCTCCTGAAAATCACCTCAAAATAATATGAGACAGATTTTTCAAAAAGGACTGAAAACATTTTCTCAGCAAAAACCACTCTTGTTTTTAAATTAGTCAACTGGAAGACTGCTTCCTCAAATAATAATACACATCAGAAAACTGTATTCCTATTAAAAACCCAAAAATTTTATTTCCCATTCCAAAAAATATGTGCGTATTGGCTTGCCATTTCTGTGTGTAGGCACCATGATAAATCCCCATGATACATCCACAGATGAAAATAGCAGCTCAGAATTTGCTAAAACACTGTGGAACACTTTCTGCAGTGTGGATTTGTTTTCCACCTTTTTTACAGTAATAAATGTTAGACTCAGCAGTAAGGGCTTATAACACAGCCACACCAGTACTGTAAAGTGTAGGATTTATTACTCAGATCTGCACAACATAAATTTTTCAAGGGCTGTAATTGTATAAAATCCTACATGAATTCAACAATGTGAAGAAATGTATTTTTAAGGCAAAAAAATTTCCAGGTATCATGGTCTCAACCTTTGGCTGGGAATCAAAAACTCTGCAGGACTGAGGTGCCCAACAGCTTGTTGAAACTGGCATGTGTCTTTTGTTAATTAAACACAAATCCTTCTCAAATGCTGGGAAGATCTCTCCCATCGCCTGAACTTTTTAGTCAGTTCTGGGATGTCTCTGGTACCAGCACTGGTGTCAGCAGAACAGATAGTCCACCTAAGGGAAAGTAAAAATATTAGACTTCATGGAGGGAAGCAGTGGTTCATAGAAAAAAAGTGGCCTGCCTGAAGTGTTTTTTATATCCTAATGGTTCTGAAGTGTTATCAAGTCTGCCACAAGGCTTCATAGCACCTAAATAACTGCAAATTGTCTCCCTCAAGCAGATAGCTGTTTAGCTTAAAACAAGGTCCTACTTTCAGATCAGTTTCAAGAAAATGCCAACAATTCCTATTGAATTCATCTCCATGGATGAAACTCTTCGTGAATTGCTGTGCCTACCTAGGAAAACCCAATTACAGCTTTAAAAGTTCATCATCTACGTTCGTAGAGAGCAGGAACATATTGTGAAATATCTCAAAAAAACCTGCTCCCCTCCCCACCAGAATCATCATGGCCATCATTAGTAGTTTGGTGCGGTTGTGTAGTAATCTCTTTTTTTAAGACTGATTTAGGTATCTGAAAAAAGATGCTTCAGATCACCACTCTATGACACCTATTTGTAGTGTGTTTTTAGATTTACCAGTTTTCTGTATGCAGATGTTCTTTGTTTTATACTGTTTTATATAAGTTACAATGGCTTCTCCCATGTACTCCCATGTTAAACTCTTTTTGGTTTCTCCCGAGTGATTGTTTGGTGTCAATCACAATTATGGGTCCTGTCCATCACTTTACAGCCCCGCCCTGATGTCTACAAGGTTCTAGCCAGGATGTCACATGATTGGGCAGGATCTCCGGTCCCACCCCCTCTTCTGTATTGATTGGTTCTATTGTCTGTCTTTTATGTTTTGGGTCACTCCCTTCACCCTTTGGGTTGGTTCCAAGCTGTCCCCTTCCCATTTACCCACCCCCATACTTAAGGTGCTGTAGAGAGGGGAAACCTGCTTTTGTGGGCTCTCTCTGGGTGGTGGCAAGTCCCGCATGGACTTAATAAACCCCAGCTGAATCTCTCACAAGAGCCCTTCTTTCTTTCTTGCTACTGTTCACACTTCTGCCAAAGGCAAGAACCCACAGGATCGGGGACGTGTCACAGAATACGGAACCGTACCGATACTGTGGCGTCAGTGCCCGAGCTAGCCAGCAGCGGGACACGAGTTCCCTGAGAGACGCACTGCACCATCACACTTTTTTTTTGGCTCTTACATGTGCTTCTCTAAGTCACACTGGTTATGATCATGTTCAACAATGTATAAATCATTTTAAAGAAGAAGCTAAAATAAATCTTAATAAAAAGTTGTCGTAAGCCATGAACTCAGCTTCCATCGTGTGCTTTCAGCTCTTTCTTTTTGTTTTCTCAAAACAATGAGTGCAGGATTGTCCCACCTCACAGACTGGTCTTGGCAATAAGTGCATTAAAGTGTAAAATGTGGATGAAGTAGCACAACAGAAACCACTTCATACTTGCATACATGAATTGTTGCATATTTACAGTTTGTAGACAAACATAAAATAACTCCAAAACACTTACTCTTTAAGGTGACTCCTTGCTTTTTTTTTTTTTTTAAATAACAATTTCACAGTTTTCTGAAGCCTAGTTCATGAGATTTAGAGGTGATTGTGCTGTGGTTTGAAGCAATCTTCAGATGTCTCTCACCAGTTCTTTACACCAGACAAACCTCTAGTGGAATCTTACCACTGAACTTGCAAAGAATAATAAAATCTGCTTTTGTGGGTTTTTTTGTTTGTTTGTTTTTGGTAATTTTATTCTGCCATTCGCCATTTACACATTTGTGATTCTAAAATGGCCTATTTGGTACTTGTCCCTTAGAAGCTGTGGGGTTTTTTTCCCTTTCATAGATACTATTTGCAAAGCTTCTATTTGTCACTCCAACAAAGCAGAGCTGAGTGAGCTATTTAGCCATATAATAAATGAATGAAGCAAGAGGACCAATTGAATTGGTGCTATTATTTCAACAAAATCCTTTCAGCAATTGTCCTTCTCTTCATAGAGACCTTCATGGCATTCTTTCACTAAATGACACCATGAATGTAATTACTTTGATTCAGAGTGTTGGAATCACACAGGTAACAAATTACACTGCCCCCTGATGAGTAATAATTCAATTATTCAGTGGCCTTGTAACAGTTTGAAATAGCCTATTCTCATTTCACAAACATCATATTTACTGCTGGAAATAAACCATTTCTCCAAAATGAAATATTAGATCTATATATCTTAGCACATGTAAGCTCCCAAATGGATCACCACATAACTGCATATCTTTGGTGTTTTTAAAATCAAAGGGTCTGCAGAGAAGCTGAGCCTTTTGGGTTACTCTGTCTCAGTAGATGTGTACATATATTTTGTCCATTTACTACCTGGTGAATTGAGAGTTGATTATATAAATATCGAGCAGCAATTGTGCACAGAGTGAGATTTGAGAGATCACAGTGACACCAGCACTGTTGGTATTCATCCCAAACTGAAAGCAGAAGCTAAATGTGCATCCAAAGAGACATTCCTTGGACATGACTCTTCTCTTCTGTGCTCCAGCACAAATGAAGCATACAACACTGCTAATGACAGTATAAAACAGGAGTGAAGAGGGGAAGAAACAACCCTGCTTGCTGAAAGGTCACTTAAAAGCAGAAATTTTGGGGTAAAATGCGTAAAGCCCAGTGAGATTTTCAAATGTGTAACTAAGTGCAAAACTCCTGGTTATGCAATCTTCAAATCATATTTAGATATATGGGGACCTATGAAGATCCCAGAGACATGTTTATCTTCACCTTTATGTGCCTTGATATTTTTAAAAACTGTAGGTGTTTTCATCTACTGTGATGAGATTTATACAACTCAAATTCAGCTCACCACTGCAGCATTCCCTCAGGCTGTCTGCAGGAGGCATCAGTAAGGAATTTCTAAACCGTAATTTCTGGGTTTGGTTCTAAAAAAAGCAGCAGCAGATGTGCAGCCCCTGTTTCATCTGATACTTGGCAGCTTGGGGTTTTTCTACAAGATATGGCAGATACATATTGCATTTCTGAATTTGCTTGGAGGTGTCCAAACTTTTACTTCCTTGGGGACTGCCTTGACACCCAGCTTGTCAGCAAATTGGTGGGATAGCTTTCAGTCTTTCCCATGGAAGTTGTGCCATTATACATGAAATATTTAGAGATGTGTTAAATTTTAAGAGCAAGATGTGCTTCACAAGTTCTCAGCTGAGAGACAGAATACACGACTGAGGGTGGAGGGGGCAGAGGGCTGTCTGCCAGTCCTTTCTATTAAATTACTTTTACAAGAAAGAGGTGATTTTCCTCTCAGGTGAAGACTTAGTCCTTAGACAATGGAAACATTCTGTCTCTGTCAAACGATTTCCTCAACCAGAACTAAAGTCTGGTATTGTATATTTTTTCCAGCTTCATTTCAAAACAATGGTCATTTCGATGGTTTTATAGTAGTCAGTGTCACAATGTGGGTGTAAAAACATCAGTTTACAACTTGCAGTAACTGAATTCTGCTAAGGAAATCTACCAAAACTTTGCAGTAAATTGCCACAAAGTTATGATAAGATGAAGAATGTATCCCTCAAGCAAAAATGGGAAAATGAAAACAGATGAAGAAGAAAATTAGGCTGATTTTCTACCAAGACTCAGTGCTGCTCACCAGTGTTCAGACACACATCTCTGTAAGTCTTAAAAAAACCTCCAAGATTGTGAACATGCATAAGCAATATATCTGACTGTCAACATATAGAAATGCAAATCCATGTGCAAGGAGGGGTAATCAAAGACCTAAACTTTTTACAGGTGAAGAGAATTTCTGGTGGCCTCATGTTTCCAGTGCTAATGCAAATCATCACTAAAAGCCCAGCCATGTACTATAATTTTTAAAACTCTGAAAACTCTTTCTTATATGATGATTTGCAGGCCAAGATCTCAGTACTAGTTTATCCTGAAACGAAATTTAGTTACCCTGATAACAAAGCTGTGAAATTCACAAATTCATTTCATACTTTAAAAAGAGCAAACTGAATAATGAATATTTGAAAACACCAGATTGTTGTAATTAGCAGCATGAAAGAGAGTGGAAACTCAGTGCAAAGTGAGCAGCACCTCTGTAATGCTCCACATTCTTATATTTAAGCATATTATGTGTCTTTGTAGGATTAGAAACTAAACTTTAATTATGATCTACCATGCTAATGTCTCTGTTTAGCATAGAGATTTTTAAGTAGCACTCCTCTTATTAGAGAGGAAGAAATTAAGTCACTCTCTAAAAGTAAGCCCAAGGTTTAATCACTCCAGTAAAGCCAATAGCAAAACTGAGTTAGTGAAGCTGTGAGTTCATAGCATCACAGAATATTCTGAGTTGGAAGGGCATCTACAATGTGCATTGAAATCCAACTCCTGGCCCTGCACAGGACCATCCCCAAGAGTCACACCATGTGCTGGAAAGCATTATTCAAACATTTTTGAACTCTGTGCGACTTGGTGCAGTGAGTACATGGGGAGCCTGTTCCAGTGCCTAGCCACCCTCTGGCTGAAGAAAATTTTCCTGACATCCAACCTAAACCTGCCCTGACACACCTTTAAGCCATTCCCCCAGCTCCTGTCACTGGTCACCAGAGAGAAGAGATCAGTGCCTGCCCCTCCTCTTCCCCTCACAGCAGACTGTGATGAGTTTTCCCCTCAGTCTCCTCCTGTCTGAACAGACCAAGTGACCCCAGCCATGCCTCATGTGTCTTCTCAAGGCCCTCACCATCCTCATTGTCCTGCATTGTCCTGTAAACTCATTAATAGTTTAATGTTTTCCTTCTGTTGAAGAAACTGCCTCCAGCACTGGAGGTGAGGCTGCCCCAGTGCAGAGCAGAGGGGACAATCCCCTCCCTTGCCTGGCTGGCCATGCTGTGCCTGATGCACCCCAGGACACATTTGGCCCTCCTGGCTGCCAGGGCACCACTGACTTATACTCAGCTTGCCACTGACCAGGACCCCCAGGTCCCTTTCTGCAGCGTTAATTTCCAACCTCTTGCTCCCCAGTTTGTACATCCATCTATGGTTGCCCTATCCCAGGTTCAGATTTGGGCATTTCCCCTTGTTAAACTTAATATGGTTGGTGATTGTCCAGTCATCTAATTTACCAAGGTCGCTCTGCAGGGCCTCCCTGCCTTCAAGGGAGTCAACAACTCCTCCTTTTGTGTCATCTGCAAGTTTGATTGGTATCCCTTCAATTCCTGCATCCAAGTTATTAATGAATATGTTGAAGAGAACTGGTCCCATCTATGCCCACAAAACAATGTAGACTTTTTCCAAACATGTAACATTTAAAACAATTATTTCAGGTCTCAAAAGCATAAATTGACTCCTGTAAGATAAAGATTTCAACTGACCAGAAGCCAGAAAAGTCAAGATTGGGTGTCTGCTGTTCTCTGCCTTGTCATGATTACAGGTTAAGAATCTGTGCCCATTCCTGAAGCAGGTTTGAAATAGAATTCAACCCCAAAAACTACTGCTATGTTGCCACCCAGTTCTTAATGTGAGCAACCCCAGCAGCTGTCTCAGTTTTTTAACTTTGATATATCTCAGACAGTAGCAGAGCAGCTTGGCCTCTCTGTCATGCTTAAGCTTGACTGTGATCCTGAGACCAGATTCTCCTGTGCCTGCCTCACATGAGGGATTTTCTCAGGAGCAGCAAGTCTGGCACACTTTTGTAAGAATAGTCTTCATTCATGGAGGAATGATGTTTGCTGTTGTCCTCTAAAAGTCAGTTGAAAAGGAGTGTTTGATTCCTTTTAAACAAGAGCAATTTGAAGCAGAAGCTTCCTACTTGTCATCACTCTTTGCCTATGCAAGTGCACGTAGGAGTTGGAGAGAAATAAGGAGAATTCAATCATTCTTCTCATTGCTTTTCAGAAAAATTCAAGACTTACTGCCTTGTTGAAGCAAGCGATACTGAATATGTCTATGTAGTTTATTAAGTAGGGCAGCTTTTCAGAGTAGGAGAGATTTGGAATATCTCCAGTAATTATTCTAACATTTTCCCAAGTTTTTGTGTAATTTTAAATTCCACTCTAGAGCCAAGCACATAAAATTAAGATGTCTGAATAGTCATTGACTAAGTTTATTTTGAGAGCTAGCACTAAATAAAATGTGTTTGAAACCTTGTGTGAGATAACTGAAGACATTTATGTACAATAATACATTTGAAAACACAGAGTTTTGTGGGAGGGAATTGCCCCATTGAATGCCTTTTCCTGCTAGGTGAGGCTGTCTGCCACCAATACTTCCAGGCTTGCCAGGTTGCATTTGACAGTCCTACTTATCAGCTTTTCCTCTTGATCAAATAAAATCACCCCTTGACTGGAATGGCCCTGGTGACCTAAATCCCAGTTCTAGTGAGAGGTGCTGAAACTGAGGGAAATGGATTGAGGAATGCAAGCTAGGTACTTGCAAAGAGAAGCTAGCAGCTCACTGTGCATTTTAAATATTTCCCGTATTGCTTTATGGGGAATCATTTGAGGGTTGCTCATCCATATTCCAAGTGTAAAATAAAATGACAATAAACAGGACTGTTATGTAACAAAATAAAAAAGTCTTTCTAGACTTTTTCAAAACAGAAATCTCAGCTTTTCTCATGCATTATGCACTTTTAGTATCTTTTAGATCAATATTTTATATGTAGTGTAATAGCCCTCCTTTTTCTTTAAACAGAGTTGATTGGAGAAAGAAAGGCAGAAAGGTTTCATTGCTGTCTAACTGGTATTGATTTTGAACTGCTGAATTTAGAGCAAAAGAGGCTCAAGTAAAAGAATACATTTTATTTCATGTGACATATATTCCCTACGGACAACACAGCAAAAAGAGGGCAAAGAAGGATTTGGGAAGCTAATTAACACAGATCATAAAAATCAAAGAAATCAAAGGGAAATAATTTAAGAAGGCTGGCATGGCCACTCCAGAGGAAGAATCAGCCATATCTCTGTCTTTCCTGACAGATGATTCTCTGAGCTGCTTTTGAAAATCTCCAGTGACAGAGAGACTAAAATCTCCCTAGGTGATCTGTCCTCATGTTTACGCAACCTTATAGTAAAAAAGATTGCAGAATCATAGAATATTCTGAGTTGAAAGGCACCCACAAGGTCCATTGGAATCCAACTCCTGGCCCTGCACAAGACACCCCAAGAGTCACACTGTGTACCTGAGAGCATTGTCCAAATGCTTCTTGAACTCTGTCAGGCTGGTGCTGCGACCATTTCCCTGGGGAGCCTGTTCCAGTGCCCAGCCCACCTCTGGGTGAAGAACCTTTTTCTAATATTCAATATAAACCTGCCCTGACACAGCTTCAGGCCATTCCCTCAGGTTCTGTCACTGATTACCAGAGGGAAGAGATCAGTGCCTGCCCCTCCTCCCCTCACCAGGAAACTGTAGAACGTGATGAGGACTTACATGAGTCTCCTACAGGCTGAACAGACCAAGTGACCTCAGTCACTCCTCATATGGCTCCCCCTTGAGTCCCCTCACCATCCTTGTTGCCCTCCTTTGGATGATCTCTAATGTCTTCCGTGTAGCACCCAGAACTGCCCTGAGCACTGGAGGTGAGGCCGCTCCAGCTCAGAGCAGAGCAGGACAATCCCCTCTCTTGCCTGGCTGGTCATGCTGTGCCTGATGCGCCCCAGGACACCATCAGCCCTCAATGACACTTAGCTTAAATGTCTGTGGCTTCAGTTCTTCAGCTGTAGATTCTGACTTATTTTCCATAGTTATGAATTGAGTTTGCTATTTTCTTGAGGTCTATGGTCTCTATTCCTCTTCTTTTCTTTCCTGAGATAAGAATACCATTGTTCAATGGTCAGTGCCACCTTTCTCTTCTTCCAACTTTCATATCATCAATTCCCTGGTTTTGTTGTACACGGTAGAAGACTATTCCCTCAACTTCCCATCTCCAATTTATTTCAAGAACTAGATATTCTATGTTCTGCTGTATTAGCTGATGTCTCCATTACTCCCAGCTTCTGATAATTGTTCTGTTTGCTCTAAGAAAACTTTTTTCTTGATCTTTCTGGCTTGGTAGTCTAAAATATATCAAAATACTAACTGTGGGATACATTCATGTAATTAAATTTCTCTTCTCATCATTATTCAGACCCTTTCAGTCAGTCTATTCTCTTTATCTACTGAACACAGAACAAGTATAAATATCTTTTATAAAGAAAAACTCTTCATATTTTTGTGGTTTATTCCTCTTGAGAGGTAATTTTCCATGTTAATATTTTTAGCTATGTCAGTCATCCCACCATTTATAGCAGTTAAGTTGTAAGTTTTATTATGCTTTATGCTTTTATTCCATGTGGCTCATTCTCAATACATCTTCCATTGCAATATAGGCATAAAAAATATGGTCACTAAAGACGTCATTTTGAGCCCTTATTCTGCTATTGGCAGTGGACTTTTACCTGAGTTCTTGGGTCAAGTGTGGATGTGTGTCTCCTTATACCATGTAGGTAGTCAGCAGCATAATGAAAGGTTGAGAGATGCATATCACCTGCTTCAGTGTCTGTGAAAAAACACCTTATTTAAAATGCAAACAGTGCTGTTAGACCATACTCAAATATCATAATGGCAATAGTGGCTATAATAATTTCTAATTTAATAAAGTTCATCATTTGTGGTTTAAAATAACCAATCAGAATGTACTTTTACTTGCTTACAGCTTAGGCTTGCTTACAGATTTTTCATTTCAAGGTGTGGATATTCACCTCTGAGCCAATTTCCCATAAAACTGCAAGGTGTCTAAGCCCTTACATCAGTGAATCTTAAACACCTGAGTTAGGAGGCCTGCTGATCCACTGTCTGCACTGAATACAAGAGGTTATTTACTTCTCAGAATAGGTGAAGCCAGATGGACTGAATGCCTCCCTATGGTGCAGGCAAGTACTTGAAAATACATACTTGGAATCTATAGGCCTTTTTGATTTCAGTGGGATTTAGGCAAGTGAGTTACCTTTGAAAATCTCATTCTTAGTACATATAACAGCACCAGTGCCAATTTTCAGTACAAGATACCTTCTAAAAAGCTGATATTGTGGTCATGATGCATGCGAGAACCAGAGTGATCTTTTTTCTCTCAGTACACAGTAAAAGAAATAGTTTTTCATTTTAGAGGACCAAGCTTTTTTATTTAAAAACTTTTGATAAATATTGTTTTATTGAAAAATAGATATGAAAAACCTAGGGAAATTTTCCTATTCCACAGATTCCTCTGACAGGTTAGAAGTTCACTATGGACCAAGCCAAGATAATGAACAGATCTAATGGAGAATTTCTTTTCATATCTAAGCCAAAACGTTTCACATCTCTTATTCAGAGAATTTCTTGTTGTTGGTTTTAGTCAGTCTCTGAAAATCACTGCCAATCTATCTTTTTAAATTAATATTGGCTGAGAAAAATTGAAATGTCTTTGAAGGTTGCAGTTAATAACGGGAGAAGGATTTTCATCTCTATGAAAGAATAATTATTCTTCCAAGGAAATTAGGTATCTGGGGAAAGTATACTTTGAGACCAATAGTAATGCTATTATGAGAACACTTGGATTTACTTTACCTATTCTAACTGTCCAAGATTCAAACATTATTTGACAAACTAATAGAACACTTAGTATGAGCTTGAAAATAAAAATTCTGTCCCACAGCAATTTAGGCGATTTTTACAATTATATTTCATCTCAAATTAAGAGCTGTTGTTTTTGTCTTGTTTTTTTTTTCTTACAGATCACTTCAGAAGAGATTTCATTTACACTCAGTTACATTGTTTAAACTTCCATAATATGTTCTGTTATAAATATTCAATGTCAGAATAATACCACTCAAAACTTTTTAATTATATCAAAGTGTGAAAATTAGGAAAATTACTGTATGATTTTTAAATGTTTTTATTACATGGAGTCAGCATTTTCAGATGTAAAATCATGCCTTTGCAAGATGTTTTGATCATATTTTATTATTTTGACATGGTATTATGAGGAAACTTTTTCTCCTATAGTGTTACAAAAAGATTTCTCTCATCAGAACGCAAACTAATTAGAGAGCCTGGTATACACAGCAATATTCTGAAACTGCCTATTCTCTTTCTGAAGAGATATATCTTTTATATTCTTTAAACAACATTCACAGGGAATAGGAATTTACAAATTGAAAAAAAGTGTATCACCTGATTCTGGGATTTTTTTAGTTGCTTGGTTGGTTGGCTCTAGTGTTTTTTTGTTGTTGGGGTTTTTTTTGTGTGTGTGTGGGCTTGGGATTTTTTTGGGGGGATAGCTTTTACAGATCACTTTTGGTCGTAACAGATGAAGTTCTTCCAGTGAGGAGCCAATCACAAAGAAGAAAATCTATCCATAACTTAAGACATTTTATATTGCTTTTTATCAGCTAATCTTAGAATATGCTGCTAGCACGTCTCCAGGAAGGTGGAATTAAGTCAAGGGGTATAATGCCACTGAGCTTTGTGGAGCTGTGTGTCCTCATGCAGACCAGTAGTCTTTTTATTATGCACTCTGACAAAATTACACAATTAAATTTTGCACTGTCACGGGAGGATATTTTGATCTTCTTGTCTTATCTATTGAAATGCCATTCAACTTTATGGAAAAACACCTGAAAATTCAGGTTTTACCTCTCATTATTCTATAGCATTGATATCTGGATTTAGCTCAGACAAACCAGACAGATGCAATGTGTTATTTCTCAAAATGCATCTCATTATAGCACAATCTGTGTAGACAATACAAGTGGGAATGGATGGTGTTTTAGGACTGGATTTCAAACCTGTGTATAATTACGTGTGAATAAGTATGATATTTATAAGTATTGGAGCCAAAATGTCAGAAGCCTCCATTACTAGCACCTTGGCAAGATAAAGAGGTAGATAGAGATAACTTGCCCTAGTATGAAGTCCAAAGAGGACTTTCTACAGCTCTGAACCTGATGTGCTTTCACTTCAGGGGCACAGTCATGCCCTCCCAAGTATGCCTGTGTAGCTCTGTATTACACCATGTCTGCTTAGAGGGTTCCTACAGAGTTTTCAAGTTCTCAGAGGGAGGTTTGTCAGGTTTCCTCTATATGAACTTGGTTTGACCTGCCTGCATCTTTGTTGGACTTCATTTAGCCTTGACATCAAGTCCTTTTACTGACCAGGTATAAATGGCTAAATTGCATCACTTCCTTATCTTTCTATGATATCCCCTGACTTTTAGGTAGATAGGAGAAACAAAATATAAACAAATGTTTCATGTAAAGTGAAATACTTTCGGCCTTAACACAATGATGTTTTATAGAGAAACACAAGCCTTGAGAAGTGGAGACAAAGTGTGTGGTGCAGAGAAGTACAGGCGTGGGATTATTACAGATGGGAACAGGCTGACCCTGTAAACAACTCAATAATGGTATTTAATAAAACTCAGACCTACAGCTGGAAAAAGCAGACATTAGGGATAAGAAAATGTATAAAGAAATAGTATCTTACGTAAAAGTGCAAAATTATGTAAATTAAAGAATCACAGAAGAACAGAATAATTTAGATTGGAAAAGACCTGTGAGATCATCAAGTACAACCTTTGATCACCACCTTATCAAATAGAACCTGGCAATGAGTGCCACATCCAGTCATTTCTTGAAGACCTCCGGGGATGGTGACTCCACCATCTCCCTGGGCAGTCCATTCCCATGCTTAACAAGTCTTTAATGAATAAATTCTTCCTGATGGCCAGCCTGAACCTTCCTGGTACAATTTTAGGCTATGTCCTCTTATCCTGTTACTAGTTTCCTGGGAGAAGAGGGATAATTTTTTTTCTTCAGGGGGAAAAAATCTTAGAGTGTTTGTTACAGTTTAAATAGTAATATTGCCATTACTGGGGTTTCTCAATTACTATGTGTTCTTTATTTTTCTGTGTAAATTATATCTAGAGTAATAATGATTCTTGAGTTAGACTGTTAAGGCTTCATTAATATTAAGAATAAAATTTTGCCTTTAGCTGTGTTTCTCTTTGCCCATGGACAAAGTTTTGAGCATAGCAGAAGGAGATTTCTTTGAGGTCAGCATGTGTATTAGAGCATTATTTTTGCCATAGATTTCCAGGCTGTTTGCTTCTGATAGTACATAAATCTCAGTTTACTGACACCCTGCAGCTCTGACTTGGTTTTTAGCTGTGATTTATCCCACTAATATACTGGCAGAAATACTCCTTTATTTCTGCTTATTTTTATAGACATTTTTATAACCAATCCCTTTAATAATTCAGATCAATTGCTTATCCTATTTCCAGGATGTTGCCAAAATAAGAAAAAACCATTTTTACTGTAAACATGATTGAAGACAGAACAGATTGCTGGCAGATATTATGGAGTTACCCACCCTGGTGATATTCAAAACACAAATGGACATGGCCCTGCACAACTTGCTCTATTTGACCTTACTCTAGGCTGGGGGTATTGGACAAAGACTTTCAGAGGTGATTTTTTTAATTTTGGCTGGTGCTGCAAGGAATTTCACAGTAAATTTTCAGGATTCTGCTTCCTTGCTGGCTATTTACAGGCAGTGTAAACACAGTCCTTGGCTGAGCCATGCCAAATAGTTTTGTTTTATTTCCCTGGGAAACAAGTTTTGCAAAGTATAAGACTCGTAACAGCCTCTGGCTTTGGTCAAAGTACAGATTACTCAGAGCCTTGATGGTTACCCATGGGTCAAATTGGCAGATGACTGCATTCTTACTTTATTTGACACATGACCCTGGTCATGTGAGAAGTCTTCATTCCTTTATATAGAATTAAGATTTATGCCATGAATTTTGTAGATAAGAGCAAGTAAAAGTGGCACAGCGAATATATTATTTAGGAAATTTGAGGGATTTTTATCAAGAGAAATTATTAGGAACAGGTAACACTGTTGTAAATATTTCTGATGGAACTTGGGGCTAGAGACTAGGGAACCTCTCCAGACCATTTCCTGCCTTTTTTGGTAATTTGTTCACACAGGAAAGCTGAAGTATAGCCTATGGCTATATACCTGAGGGCTAAATATGTCAATTCTGTACAACTGGAGTTTTATTTTCCTGCAGGACTAGCCTCAGCTGGAATCATTGACATAAGTAACAGGCATTTGAATACATCTGCTCAGTTCTGCCATCAGCCATTACCAACCCAGTCCTAGCCTCACTGGCAGGGATATAAAAAAGTAGCAAATCCAGTGTGGAAGCAGTATAATATTTTGACTTCTGTTATGTAGAAGAATGCTTAAAATATTTTTTTGAGGTATTTTGCACCTGTATTATAGCTGCTGGTGATTTCAGTAGGTGTTGTCCATCGATTTCGGATGATGGTCTTGTTCCTAAATACTTACAAGAAGAAATGGTAAGAAGTCTGAGGCAGGTTTGGGCTTTTCAGTAGTAGAAAAGTGTCCTTGTCTCAAGGAGGCTGAGTAGTGTCAGTCTTAGAGACCTGGATGGTCTCTTCCACAGTGGAAGACCAACAATAGTTCTGAGCAGAAAAAGTAGCAATAATGAACTTCTGTTAGGTGCCTTGGATTTAAACGGTGGCAACAAAAACCTTAGCAGCCCCTCATTTCTGTTTTACTCTGTATGACAGAAATAAGGACTCATGACAGCACTGATGATAGGGTACTGTGAGAACTGGTGATCAGGGACTTGGCTTAGCTAAAGGTTCATTTCTTGTAACTGATGGCCATGTCTTTTTGATGGGTATCATGAAGATATATGCTAACATGGGACTTATCAAAATGTTAGAGAGCTGCTTGGACTTCAGTAAATATATGGGTTGCCAACTGTTAGAAGAAAAGTAGTAAAAGCACTTTGTTTGGCTGTGGAATACTCTATGCCAGGAGCTCAGTGAGCCAAAACTTAGAGCTGTCTGTAGAAAGCAAAGGAGTGGATTTATGGATGGTTGTAATATCTGTGTCCATGCTAAATATCCAGAGGCAAGCACATAAAAAAGTGGAGTATCAAACCCCAATTTGCCTGAGTCCTAAAAGCTTACTAAGGGAGGCCATGCAAGGGTAAGTTATGGAGGATGTTCTTTCACATCATCTTCAGAAGCTATGCCAGCTTCTCCAAGGCAAAGTTCACACTATTTTTAAATGCCATCTAACATCCATGTGGTCTGTGAAGAGGAAGAAATCCATTTGAAGGGTTAGTTCATAGAGGGGTTTCTATTAGTGTTCTCTCTGGAGAGGGCAACAATGATCTTTAACAATGGGGGAATATAAAACTCAGCAAGACTGAACTGTTAGGTTAGAAACCCTGAAGGCAGACAGTGTGAAAGCCCCACATTCCAGCTCCTAGGAAATACATCATTACCTTTTGATTGCCATTTCTATTGACTGCTAGTGTGGTATATAAATCTTCTGTAATGTTAACAATAAGAGAGCAGTAGCAGAAACAAACTGTATATTTCACAGAAAGACATCTTTGGCTCCTGGAATCTGTCATCCCCTGCTGTGTTAGGGCTTTGTCTGAAAACCTTTGGAGCCAATGGACACACTCACGCTGTCTCCAACAGGCTTCAGTCAGTCTTGTGAAATCCAGCACACCTTAGGATCTGTAAAAATAATTACCTATAAAAAGAGAAGCAATAAAGAAGTAGTTCTGTAGGAACCAGAGCTAATGAAGCTTGATTGTCCTTGAATTTGCTATTTGTGAGTTGCATCTGAAACAACTCATAATTGTGGTATTGGTAGTGTTTTCCCCTGCATGTATCTTCTTGTTTTTTGCAAAGATGTGAAACTTCCTCTCATCTGAGCACTTAAAAGTCAAAAAAGTACAAGAATTTAGTTATTTTAAACACTTTTTGCCACATTTAAACAGTACATTGGAATGTGATTAGAGAAGGACACAGCAATCAAAGAAAATAGTACTGTGATCATGTGAGCCTCTTTTCTTAACGAAACCGAGCTAAACTTTTTTGTCTCTCTTCCTTGCAATGACACATGCAATGGACTGGGTAAGGGCTGGGACAGTACAAGCTATCCAAATCAGCTGTTTTCAATATGGATGTTTTTAATAGCCTGCAAATGCCAGGGAAGACACATGCTGTTTGAAATCCCTCCAGGTGGGTCTGATTTATACTTTTCTCTTATCCAGCCATGCCAGTGTTCTGCTAAATGATGTTTAAAACTAGCTACAATTTTCAAAATGTCTTCTGCTGCTGCTGTTTTGATTACCTTTATAGGTATACCAGTCTTAATATCTCCCAGTCTTTTTGTTCTCTATATTTTTCTTAGATGAAGATTCTTCCCTCATGGTTGCTGCTGACTTGTAATAGTTCAAAGTTTTGAATTCACTAGGTAAGCACAGCTCAGAACCTTCTCAGGTGCCAACAATGACTGCTTAGATTTAAACAATAAGAGCACCCCAGCGGAAACCTCCAAGCTTCAATTCAACTTACAATAAGACATTAATGACAATCTCATAGCAATAAATATTCATTTGCAGGTAATGTGTTAACTTAGCTATCCAGCAAAGTGCAGTAATCACATAAAGATAACACATTAGTTAACCAGGCATTAATTTCAACCTGTTCTCCATTTGTGGTCTCCCTTCTTGGCTTATAGTTGCATGAATGTAATGCATATTAAAAATACCTTTCTACAGAAGTAATTGATGCAAATCACATGGAATTTTCAAGGCATTAAACCAGACAAGAATAAAGCAGGAAAAAAAGCATTTCTATACTGGAGGTGAATATCTATGCATCATTGCACTGGCATGATCTAGATGTTAGCTAATATTATAATATTTCAGATATTTTCATTTTAGTTCATCCGCCCAACCCTAAAACATGAATGATCCATCAGGATCAGAAAGGACTGACCAACGTCTTCTAGGAAAAAAAAAGCCTTCCTTGGATGATATTTGATCAGTATCTGAAAACTCATGCTTGGGGAACATAAGTCTTTCTAAGCAGTAAATGTGAAATTTTTGTGGTTCCAAGTCTTCTTCCTACCAGCTCACCCTCCTCCAGAATCAGAAGGGAAAATCCATTTGCCTGCTCTGGCATTATGAAAAGGCTAAACATCCAGAGAGATTTCTCCCTTCAAAAGATGTTATGTAAGTTGAAGAAAGTCTTGGTGCTAAATATTGCTGCAAATTTAGAGATATAGAAGCTGATCTAATTTCTCTTATGAGTAATTTTGACTTTTTCTCTTTCCTAGACATTTACCATATGTTACCATTTGCAAATTTCCTTGAGATACGTTCAGTTTGGAGCTGAGCTTCTGAAGCCTGTAGATGCCTGCCTTTTGTGACAACAAATCAGCTGTGTTCTCCTAATGTCTTCAAGAATTATATAGGGAATATTTGGGAATACCTTTGATAGCTTGAATAACCTCTAACAGAAACCCTCCTGCACCTTGACTTGCCTCTTCCCTTAAATAGTTTTATGCCTACACCTGCCACTACCAGAAAAACCCTCAAGCCCTCTGCTTCTATTTGTCTCATATCTAAATTTCATCATCTTTTTTTTAGATATCTCTTACTGGCATTACCTTGTGTGGTGCAAACTTTTATGAAGCAATTAGATCCAGCAGCTGGTTAAAATTATACATAGGAAAATAATGCATCATTATTCTTTTCCAGTAATAATAAAAAATGAATACTTGAAACCAAAAAGAACCTCTCATGGTGTGTTTTTAGAAGATGGTGATGCAGAACCATAAGCCATATATTCTAGTGACAAGGATGCCCTCAAGGTTTACACTGAGTTTTTCAGAGGCAGCAGTTTATACCATGATTAAAATAGTCTGTTTGCCTGGAACATCCATTTAAGCAGGGTAATATCTATTTCTGTCTCCAAAAGTGATTTCTAGCATGAGCCTTTTGTAATTTCTATTAATATTACAGAGCGGAGAAGATTGATGCTGATTCACTCACTAGCTCAGTTAATTTTTCTTCAAGTATGGATTCCTATTAGGAATGTACCCATGTAATGTAATAAAACTTGCTCTTTCCATTTGCAATCAGGTCTCAGTACATATATTTTTTCCAGTGTCTCCCCTTTAATAATAATTGTCAGAAGAAATGGAGGACAGAAATGAATACTGGTTGATTCAGTGCCCCCCTGATAATTCTATCCACTGTGATACAGAAAATACTGAAAGTTCAAGAGCAATATTTACTGAAAGAGAGGAGTGCACTCATTGATATTGTAGATTCCAGTTTTGCTTTCTAATGTGTAGAAAAGTATAAGTAAGAAAGAAAAAGCTAAAGAAGCCTTATTGCCTTATAGTTTTACTCCTGTCAGCTCTGTCCACATCTTTTGCTTGCTATGCTGAATTCCATCTGTGTCCTTCAGTTGTTTAGATAATTTAATCTGATATTTTCTATTATAAATAATACATACTATTTAGTATTTACATATATGTATGTGTTATATACATATGTATATGTGATACATATGTGTTATTATTTAAGATATTCCCCCCAAAATGTGCTGCTTTTCTATTATCATGTCTCCCCTCTTCTGAAAATCATTGTTCCTGTGCTCTTCTCTGTTATTTATGGCAAAGACCAATGTTGTCTATAGTCAACTCCACGGAGCAAAATGAAAAGAGAGGGTCATAGCTGTTCCTTTGTTATTGACATGACAAACATTGAGCTGTTGCCACTGTATCATTTTGCCCCTTTGGATTTGGTTTAATAACCACCTTATCTCTACTGAAAGATTCATTCCAACATGTTTACAGCTACAGAAGCCAAATTTTCTGGTCTGTTACTCTCATCTCTTCCTACTTTAACATTGGCACCACACTTAGATTTCCTCTGGTCTTTTGGTGACATCTCTGCTTTTAATGAGTTTTTGATCTATGCCAAGGAATATGTTGACTCCCAGTTTTGCATCCCATGGTGAATCCCATCAGGCCCGGCAGATGCTGATTTGATGTTTGCTTGTTCCACTAATAAGCCTTGTAGTTTGGATGTGATCCTGGCCTTCTATTCCCAAAGCAGTAGTTGCCTTCTGCTCTGTCTGATCTGTTATGCTAATGTAGCTTGTGAGTAGCACAAACCAAAAGAGTGGTGATTTCCCCTTCAGGGGACGTAATAGATTCATCAAGCCACTGCTCTGTGCTCAGCAGTGTTTGATACAGATACATCTGTTCAATAAATCATATATCCAGGACTACCAGTAGGACAGAGACTTATTTTTTTTTCTGGAAGCATGAGATTTAATTACCTTAACATGTGTAATGCCAGTTTGTATTACCAGCATTAAAAAATGTATCATCTTAAAAACTGGATCTCAGTGCTTGAGTCTCTTACCACTGACAAAATCAGACTTTTTCCTTGGGTGTGTTCTAATGTGATTTTTGTTGAATACAGGAAAAATGCCAGAGTATAATCAAAATAACAAAAGAGTGGTTTGAAAAGACACCCTTTCCCAGCTGAAATGTTATAATCAGTCATGGATGTGCAGCTGACTCACCACAACCTGCACCAGAGCGAGATTAACTTAAACCAGTGAACGTGGAAGGCTGATTTGCTGCTGTTAGAGGCATCTGTGAGAGCCCCAGGAGGTTTTTCCTTCACTGCTCTGCATCCCATGGCCTTTCCAGGTCAATAGAAAGCCCTGGTGAATATTCTGCCTGTAAATGAATTAGCTCATAATGGTATCTGCAGAGCCCTGGTGGCATCCCAGGAACTTTCATATCCTTGTCTAATAGCTTAAACAAGTTTTATTTTCCTGCTGGGAAGAGTAGAGATTCCCTTCCTGTGTCCTTGCAAATAATGCTGTTATTATCTCCATCGTAATCTTTAGCTGCTGTGGTCCTCAAGACAAGGATGAAAAAAGTGGTGGAAAAATCACATTACTCTGGAAAACTTTCAAATAATAGGGAATGCATGGTGTGTGGTAACCACTGGGAATTGGCCATTTCACCATGTGGTGTAAATGCAGTCCATGAAATGTGGGGACTGGGACCTCGGAGCAGCTGCCCTTGTGCAAGACAACAGTTGCTTTCCCACAGGAAATTGGTGGAATGAAAATCCATGGGGCTCTTCTTCCCAGAGACTGTGGCCCATGGGAACAATTGCCTAAAGAGCCCACTGGTGTTTCACTTGTTTGTTCCACACTGACAAATGCAGCCTTTTATTCTTGACTCCTCTCTAGCACCTCTTCTCCTGGCTAAATCATTCAACTGATTTAACCTTTCCGTTTATGGCCTTCCAGGAGGTATAAAAAATTCTTGTCTTTCCTTGCAATGTATTAGTGTTAAAAAAATAACTAGTAAAAATTACTAGCAAAATAGGATGAAAGACATCTATTTTCCACAGATTATTCCTCGCTGTAGACTGGATTGTAACAAAAATTGTCCTAAATCACAAGAAGTAGTATTTTTCCTTCTGTTCCTGCATGATCTATCTAGTCTTCAGATTGTGGGGAAATAAACTACACTAATAACCCAGTTTCTCAGCCTCTAGCACAAACAGTGACTCTATGCCTCATTCTGCCTTTTGTATTCATTGGTCAGTGTAGTTCAGCTGTGCTCAGTGCAGTGTCAGGTATTTCTGCTCAAATGGAGCAAATAATCATCTACTGATTGTAATAGTAGCATGGCTGCTCTTTAGTTTATCCAAATCTGTGCCATGGTAATGCACAGGAGTCAGTATGAGGTATCTGTTTATATTGTTTTCCACTTTTAATGATTTTTTTTTTATTTTAAGCATATTTATAAGAAAAGATGTTGTTGAAAATTGAGTTGACACAGGCTTTCTGCAAAGTGCTGACCTGCTTTTAGAATGGCCTATGGAGATGCTGCCTTACAATGACCAAGGAATTTGTGCTTCCATGGTCTACAGATAAATGCTTTAATAACTATAGCAGGAAGCTCATACAAAGGCTCGTATCCTAACCTGGAGTTCTGAAGCTGTCAGTTCTAGAATTTTGTCACTATCACCTTTTTCTTAGTTGGTTTTAGCATATAAATATATAATTGATATATTTATATTATGTTTTTTATTTTCATTTTATACAAATATATTATTTTAAGAGAAACAGTGTTCTAAAGTGGTGGTGAGGACAATTGCTGATCAAATGGAGATATGAGTGTAATCCATGTTTTTTCACTTCTGAACTACAACATCAGGACCCCGATAAATAACTTTGAGCTGCTGCTTTGGAAAGAATTGTCTGAGTGATGAAGGATGTGGAATCTCCCTTACAGCTCCAAAGGGATTCAGCAGCAATATTTCTAAAGACAAGATTTCAAGTGACTACATGTGGATTTCGTTCATTAAAGAATAATGTTTGCCAAGGAAAGCAAATACAAATATTTTGCTTTGCTAAATATTAAGTGTCCTGTCAAAAAGAAATAATTTGGGGGGAAAATTTGTACAGTTTCAGGGTTTCTCTGGTAAACTGAATTGTCCAACAGGTGTGAGTCGTTTCTAATAGATGCCATATTAATTAAGTTAATTGAATACACAATTTGATGTTGAGATATTTGTAAGGGAGGACTTGTGATACCTGACTCTGAACTCAGACTAGTGTTGTAATTGTGAGTGGACTCAATCTAATTTAGTTCTGTTGCTTCTAAGACTTCATCAGTTTGGGTTGTGTCTGCCCATTAATTGCAGACTTTGCTAGCTTGCAAGATATGTTAGGTCAGGTTTTGCAAAAGACCTACAACTTCTGAATTTGAGCTGAATTATATCTGATTGACTCAGAAAGTGAAGACAGGGTGATGAATTTCATCTGTTGTTACCTGGGATGAATCAGGCAGACATTGTGTGAATAGCTTTTGTAAAATGGAAGAACAAAAAAGAGTTTGCAAAAATTATGCTAATGATCATGGGCTTGTTTAAGTAAATTTAAGAGCTGTTCCTCTGACTGTCTCAAATATTTGAATAAGAGGGCATGTAACAAAATTAAAATGAAGAACAGTCAAAACTGATAAAATACAAAATTATCTACAATTATAATTATCCACAAAATGAACAATTAGCCTGAAGCACTCATTGCCACAGGAAATTACACATCTCCACCATAGAAGAAGGGGTGTACTAGGGTTGCAATAACATACAGAGTTTTTCTAATTAACAGTACAGCTAAAATAATTAACATTCCAGGCTACAAGGCTGAAGCCAGTTACTAATACAAGGGGAATATGCTATCTAACATGAAGGTTACTTTATTCTACCACTGTCTTAAAAGTTTAATTTTTGCTCATGTATCTGCTGCTGATGTAAAATACAAGATATTAGACAAATCTTACACCTGATTAAAAGGGCAAACCCTATGTTCGTGTAATAAAATCTCTGAAAAGCAAGAAAAAACCCACTCTAGCTAATTTAGTTCTTGATGCCTCATTCTCAATTTTCATGGAGAATGTTTAACATCAAGAAAAAAAAAAAGTATTTTTTTAANTAAAGAGCCCACTGGTGTTTCACTTGTTTGTTCCACACTGACAAATGCAGCCTTTTATTCTTGACTCCTCTCTAGCACCTCTTCTCCTGGCTAAATCATTCAACTGATTTAACCTTTCCGTTTATGGCCTTCCAGGAGGTATAAAAAATTCTTGTCTTTCCTTGCAATGTATTAGTGTTAAAAAAATAACTAGTAAAAATTACTAGCAAAATAGGATGAAAGACATCTATTTTCCACAGATTATTCCTCGCTGTAGACTGGATTGTAACAAAAATTGTCCTAAATCACAAGCAGTAGTATTTTTCCTTCTGTTCCTGCATGATCTATCTAGTCTTCAGATTGTGGGGAAATAAACTACACTAATAACCCAGTTTCTCAGCCTCTAGCACAAACAGTGACTCTATGCCTCATTCTGCCTTTTGTATTCATTGGTCAGTGTAGTTCAGCTGTGCTCAGTGCAGTGTCAGGTATTTCTGCTCAAATGGAGCAAATAATCATCTACTGATTGTAATAGTAGCATGGCTGCTCTTTAGTTTATCAAAATCTGTGCCATGGTAATGCACAGAAGTCAGTATGAGGTATCTGTTTATATTGTTTTCCACTTTTAATGATTTTTTTTTATTTTAAGCATATTTATAAGAAAAGATGTTGTTGAAAATTGAGTTGACACAGGCTTTCTGCAAAGTGCTGACCTGCTTTTAGAATGGCCTATGGAGATGCTGCCTTACAATGACCAAGGAATTTGTGCTTCCATGGTCTACAGATAAATGCTTTAATAACTATAGCAGGAAGCTCATACAAAGGCTCGTATCCTAACCTGGAGTTCTGAAGCTGTCAGTTCTAGAATTTTGTCACTATCACCTTTTTCTTAGTTGGTTTTAGCATATAAATATATAATTGATATATTTATATT
>VXBB01024301.1:611756-654554 GCA_013399915.1 Illadopsis cleaveri
AAAAAAAAAAAGTATTTTTTTAAGATCAGTTGTTAGAGAACCTTGTTTCTCCTTTGAGCACTTACTTGGATCCTTTTGGTCTTTTCCTGTCCTTTTAAAATTTATTTTTAAAGCACACAAATACAGCTTGCTAAAACCACCTTTCACTCTTGATACTGCCATCAAAGGAGTTACTGAATCACAGGTTTGGGGTTTTTTTTTTAATANTCAGCCTCTAGCACAGTGACTCTATGCCTCATTCTGCCTTTTGTATTCATTGGTCAGTGTAGTTCAGCTGTGCTCAGTGCAGTGTCAGGTATTTCTGCTCAAATGGAGCAAATAATCATCTACTGATTGTAATAGTAGCATGGCTGCTCTTTAGTTTATCAAAATCTGTGCCATGGTAATGCACAGAAGTCAGTATGAGGTATCTGTTTATATTGTTTTCCACTTTTAATGATTTTTTTTTTATTTTAAGCATATTTATAAGAAAAGATGTTGTTGAAAATTGAGTTGACACAGGCTTTCTGCAAAGTGCTGACCTGCTTTTAGAATGGCCTATGGAGATGCTGCCTTACAATGACCAAGGAATTTGTGCTTCCATGGTCTACAGATAAATGCTTTAATAACTATAGCAGGAAGCTCATACAAAGGCTCGTATCCTAACCTGGAGTTCTGAAGCTGTCAGTTCTAGAATTTTGTCACTATCACCTTTTTCTTAGTTGGTTTTAGCATATAAATATATAATTGATATATTTATATTATGTTTTTTATTTTCATTTTATACAAATATATTATTTTAAGAGAAACAGTGTTCTAAAGTGGTGGTGAGGACAATTGCTGATCAAATGGAGATATGAGTGTAATCCATGTTTTTTCACTTCTGAACTACAACATCAGGACCCCGATAAATAACTTTGAGCTGCTGCTTTGGAAAGAATTGTCTGAGTGATGAAGGATGTGGAATCTCCCTTACAGCTCCAAAGGGATTCAGCAGCAATATTTCTAAAGACAAGATTTCAAGTNGTGGACTCAATCTAATTTAGTTCTGTTGCTTCTAAGACTTCATCAGTTTGGGTTGTGTCTGCCCATTAATTGCAGACTTTGCTAGCTTGCAAGATATGTTAGGTCAGGTTTTGCAAAAGACCTACAACTTCTGAATTTGAGCTGAATTATATCTGATTGACTCAGAAAGTGAAGACAGGGTGATGAATTTCATCTGTTGTTACCTGGGATGAATCAGGCAGACATTGTGTGAATAGCTTTTGTAAAATGGAAGAACAAAAAAGAGTTTGCAAAAATTATGCTAATGATCATGGGCTTGTTTAAGTAAATTTAAGAGCTGTTCCTCTGACTGTCTCAAATATTTGAATAAGAGGGCATGTAACAAAATTAAAATGAAGAACAGTCAAAACTGATAAAATACAAAATTATCTACAATTATAATTATCCACAAAATGAACAATTAGCCTGAAGAACTCATTGCCACAGGAAATTACACATCTCCACTATAGAAGAAGGGGTGTACTAGGGTTGCAATAACATACAGAGTTTTTCTAATTAACAGTACAGCTAAAATAATTAACATTCCAGGCTACAAGGCTGAAGCCAGTTACTAATACAAGGGGAATATGCTATCTAACATGAAGGTTACTTTATTCTACCACTGTCTTAAAAGTTTAATTTTTGCTCATGTATCTGCTGCTGATGTAAAATACAAGATATTAGACAAATCTTACACCTGATTAAAAGGGCAAACCCTATGTTCGTGTAATAAAATCTCTGAAAAGCAAGAAAAAAACCCAGCCTAGCTAATTTAGTTCTTGATGCCTCATTCTCAATTTTCATGGAGAGTGTTTAACATCAAGAAAAAAAAAAGTATTTTTTTAAGATCAGTTGTTAGAGAACCTTGTTTCTCCTTTGAGCACTTACTTGGATCCTTTTGGTCTTTTCCTGTCCTTTTAAAATTTATTTTTAAAGCACACAAATACAGCTTGCTAAAACCACCTTTCACTCTTGATACTGCCATCAAAGGAGTTACTGAATCACAGGTTTGGGGTTTTTTTTTTAATAGTATTTGTAAGCTATTTAGTGAATAAAGTGCCAGATATGCTTATTTCTCTACTTTTCAAAGTAGTTTTTGAAATACAGTTTGAGTATAGATCTGGAATAATACAGCTTTCATTTTTACCAGTGTTAATTTCTGTTCAATTGCACTTGCCTCCTCTCTTTTTAGTCTTCAAAGGGTTTACGTGGTATGTGTCACCAGTCCTAAATTTAAGTATGGAATTCAAGTACCCGGGCAAAGAAACTGGAGGTTTTTATTAAAGAATCACAGAATATTTTAGGTTGGAAGGGAAGCTCTGGAGGACACCTAGTCCAATCTCCTGTCCTAAGGAGGTCTAATTAGATGAGGGTGTCCAGGACCATGTCCCACTGAGCTGCAATGCTTCCAAGGATTCTGGTATTTGACCATTTTTATGAAAAATATTTTTCCTAGTATGCAACTGGAATTCATCATGTTTTCCTGAGCTACCTTCTCTCCAGGCTGAGCAAGCACATCAATCTTGGCTCGTCCCTGTATGTTCTGTTCTCCAGACTCTTCCCCAGCTCAGTGGTGGGGAGTACAGCTGCTCTTGCTCCAGCATTACCACAGTTTTTATTGCACTGGGAGGTCTGGAACTGAGCACACTGCTTCAGATGCCCAGGTAATGAAAAGAGGATCACTCACCTGTTTTTCTTAAAGGCTATTGGCTTGCTCTGCACAATGGTGTACTGCTGGCTCTCAGTCAGCTTGGTATTCACCAGGACCTCTACATGGATAAGCTCTGTGGAGTTCCTTCCTAGAAGGCTGGATCCCAGCCTATAATGTGGCACCAGTGTATTCCTTTCTGGATGCAAGACCTTCCACTTTTGTCTGTTTGGACAACGCGAGGTTCCTTCTATTCCATGTCACCAGGCTGTCCAGGTCCTTAGCAGTAGCAGCCCAGTCCTGTTGCTCTCCCCAGTTTGCTATCAAACACAAATTTAGTAATATATTCTCTTCCATCATCAGGTCATTAATGAAGGCATTAAACAGTGATGATTCCAGTACTGATCCCTAAAGAATACTTCTAGCTGCCCACTGACAGGTGAATGCAAAATGTAGTACAAATCACAAAATACTATAAATACAACCTCGTTAATATTTATCATAAAATGCCCAAATGTAATGGTTTGATTTGGTTGAGATGCTCCATTTAAATTTTCTTTGAAAAATAGAGGGAACATTGTATTCTACTTAAGAAGTCCTCCACAAGAAAATTGTTTTCTTGTAAATCTTTTGCTGCTGTTAGTAATTTGCAGTGTTTCATTAGAACATGGGCATTTTGGGTGGTCATGGGTGTGGAGTTAAGGAAGAGGTGGAGTCATAGATCCAGATCTCTGAAAACTTAGAAACTGGTGCAGAAGGGGGAATCAGCAATGTACTTACTGTGGTTTATCCTGGCAGGAAGCTAAACACCACACAGCTGCTCACTCACTCACCCCAGGTGGACTAGGGGAGAAAAGTGGAAAGAAAAAAAAGAGTAAAAACCATGTGTTGTTTTAGCAGTTTAATAGGACAGAAAAGGAAAACAGTAATAACAACAATAATTATGATAATAATAGTAATAATAGTATTAAAAACATACAAAGCAAGTGATGCACAATGCAGTTGCTCACCACCTGCTGACTGATGAACCAGATCTTGAGCTGCTGCCCCCAGCAAGGTTTACCCCTGGTTTACAAACTGAGTATGATACTATATTTTATGGAATATCCCTTTGGCCAGTTGGGGTCAGCTGTTCTGGCTGTGTCCCCTCACAGCTTTTTTGCCTCTCCAGCCTCCTCTCAGCTAGGGTGGGGTGAGAAGCTGAAAGGTCCTTGACTTAGAAAAAGCAGTGCTCAGGAACAACATTGATGAGTTATCAACATTATTCTCATCCTAAATCTGAAACATAGCATTGTACTAGATACTAGGAAGGTAAGAAACTGTATCCCAATTGAAACCAGGACAGTGTTTTATTCCAAATTGATTGCTATTGCTAATTAGAAAGAACTGTGGTTTAAACTAATAGGAAATTTTGATGGTAGGTGATTTTATTTTGTAATATCGTGAACTGAAATAATGCAGGCTGCAGGTCACAGTTGTGATGTGTATGTGTAATAGAATGGACCTAGTATCTGATCAGTTGGGATGAGAGTGAGCATATTCAACCACTACAGCAGGATTGCTTTTCTGTTGGCATGCTTTAGTAGTGTGGGATAGAGATCACTTCTGTACTCTTCAATTTTCTTTGAAATGATTTGCAGTGCTTGATTACAAAATACAAACAAAATGCACTTACAGTACATTTTAAATTAATTTTAAACAACAAAAGAAAAAATATTATACATAAACCTGGTAATATATTTGAGATGTTTAAGCTGAATTCTGTATGTAATTGTCAAAGGTGAGATGAGTAGCCTGGTAGAGTCTTTTAAAATTCTTGTCACGCATACCCAAATAGCATCCTGAGAGCAATTCTCACGCCATACCAGGAGCCATGGAATGGACAAAACAGACTTGAAATAACAGTAATGTTTCCTGGCATAGCTATGTGTTACTAAAACAACACAAAATGAGGATTTCAGGAATGGGTGCACAGTACACATAACACCTCAGAGATCTGTCTGCTGCAGTCCAGCTTAAACAGCAGATGTCATCACTGAAGAAAAACTCTTGTCATACTTCTTATTCCTCTTTCCCACTCAGAATACATCCCGTATGGATTCCGTTCTTTTATATCTTTACAATACTCCTGTGAGTGGTGATACTGATCATATACATTCAAGTACTAATTCAGCAAAGCACTTTAAATCATGAAGACATGATTTACCTTGTTTAGTGTGATGCTCAAACCGTATCCCTTTCTTCTTTTCCTGATCCAAAGTCTTTCCCCACATGAGAAAAGCAGAGATCCTCAGTAAATTGCTACAATTCTAGTGGGGTAACGACCACATTTACCATAAACTGTGGATTTCTACAACATAGGCTTGTAAAAGTAAATACAATGGAACATACTGAAAACTTGAGACTTCTCCAAAGGCTTGGTCCCACAGTGCTGGTTGTGTTTTAACTAAAGCTGGTCGTGATGTTCAACTGGGTATCATCTGAGCTGATGACCTCTGAGTTAAGTGTCTTGGAGGGTCCTATTGCAATTTAGCAGAAAATTTGCTGAATTCCAAAAGGTTTGCTATAGTGAGACTCCTGTTTAGCTCCTTGTATGCAGCTTTTGTATCTGAATAAAAGAATTTTTTGGGAGGAGACTCCCTTTGACTGCTGCGAACTGTAAGTTTTGCCATTTTCAAAATGGGTGACTTTTTGGAGGAGCCTACCTCTCCTTGGCTTACTTTTCTCCTTGCCTACACTGACAAAACAGCTAACCATTGAAATATTCTTGGCTGTGAACTATGATCTCAGAAAACACATTTGATGTTCATAGATGGTCTCTTGGCTGCCTGTACTTGAGCCCATCTGCTAGGATGGCACAGTGCCGGCATTCACGGGGGCATGCCAGTTTTTGGGGCACGGAGCGCCAACCATGAACAGCTACACACAGGCAAGATGCCGAGTGCTTCAAGCTCCATTTCTTTTGGAAGGATCCTTTTTATTTTTGTTATAAGATTTCCACACTGTTGCCGTAGGACTCTTTAAATTGCTGATAGCTTTTTACAGCTATCAATGTACAATACATGACTGTCATGGAGGAACAAGGCTGAAGAATATCAAGTACCTCTTGAAATGTTGTCTGATGCATATGAAACACAGATCATTTGAAATAACATCTATGGATAAGTTAAAAAAAGCACTGAGTGGTTCTTGATTTTATTTATCATCTTTTTAAATGGTGAAAACAGAAATCTTGGTCTTGTGTGGCACAAGAGAACTTGCCAATATGGGATACATGGTGTGATCAATTAATCACAAAGCTTCAGTGTTTCCACAACAGTCAATAACCAATTAAGTAATCCGGAAAACAGAGTTGTCTCAATAAAATGGGAGGGCATTTGAGGACAGGAATGAGAGGTCAGATCATAAAGAGAAAGGAAATTTAACACAGGATTTAAATATGAAAAGGAACCAGTGACCTGGAAAAAAATAGCATGACTTTCCAAGAAGTGCAGCTTGGGACAAAATGAGAGGCTTTCTACAATGATGATCTGATACTGGTGGATTGAGAATGTGATGCTGAGGGTATGAAGAGAAGAAAACAAAAAGAATAATACAGTTCAGGCTTAAATAATTTTATCACTTTAAGTGCAAAGAAAAGCTTACTGTGGTTTGAGAAAGGGTCCATTTTACATATATTTTCCATGATTTCTAACTGGAGAAGAAGTGGAGTTTCCCCTCTGCTTCAGAAATGTTTCGAAATATTAAAGCATACCTTGCTCTGTATTTGATGAGTGCCTCAAACCCTAGGCTAGCTTCTTCAGAAGTGATAGAGCTGCCTTTCTCATTGTCACCAGAAATTTTTCCATGTTAGTATATTTATTCCTGAAGAAAGTTTCATGGTATTTGAACAAGAAGCTCTCATTCAAAAACTGTACTGACAGAGAAAACAAGAAATTGATAAATTGTCCGTAGACAGCTACAATCCAAAGAGTGATGAAGTCCTAGCAATGTGGTAATCTTGAATTCTTCCTCACCAAATATCTCACAGACTTTAGGAGTTTCTGATACATTGGAAACTTTTTTCTACACTTCAGTTCTCAAACCAAATTATCTCCTTCCAACTCTCATTAAAGCCCAGTGACCTAGTGGTTTGTTCGCTCTGCTGCGATGTGGAAGACTTTATGTCCTTCTTCATGTCACCTGTTCTGCGTACACAGACAATGCGCAGTACCTTTAGCAGGAAATATCAAGGGACAGCCACTAGAGAATCTGTTATTTTTTGACAAAAATCTAATAAGATACATCTGGTTTTGAATTCTTCCTCCAACTGGGCAGTTGTTAGACTCACATAAATGTAGAGGCCTCAAGGATTATGTTGGACTTTCGATCTGAATTTGTATTTAAGTACATCTGACTCAAAATAATTTAGCCATCTAATTCCCAGCAACTACACTGAGGGATGGGTGCCATATAGCCTTTGTGAATTTGGGACATAAAGTCGTAACTAGTTCCCCTTCCTCTTTCTAAATCTCCTTGCTTACAAGACCTAAAATACCTAGCCCTTACTAGCCACAACAAAACTAGTTAAGATGCAGCCTTAGAAGGAATAATGATGCTTATTATAGCTCAGATTGTGTAATAGTTTCTATTGCAAAAATTTCTGAAGCTGAAATTGCCGAGGCTTTGTCCAAGAGCAGACTTATTGCTGAAAATATACTCAATAATGGGTCAGCAATTTTACAAT
The DNA here is from genome assembly GCA_013399915.1 of Illadopsis cleaveri. Classification (NCBI taxonomy): domain Eukaryota; kingdom Metazoa; phylum Chordata; class Aves; order Passeriformes; family Timaliidae; genus Illadopsis; species Illadopsis cleaveri. The sequence goes on from VXBB01024301.1 coordinate 619,154, forward strand.
ATGAGGAGAAAAACTACTTTGCTATTATAAAATATTAGATCTCGTAACTTTTTAACAGTTATGCAGCCAAACTCTCCTGTAATAAAAGTTGAAGGTTGGCATAGAAACCACCCTCTGAGAAGGTCATTTGGATTAGTTTTTCTGGCCCTGGTAACTTCTGCACCAATTTCCACCTCTGCAATGCTGAAAGAACCCACAGATATTCAAATAGTTTTGAGCCTCAACTTGAAGTAAAAGTTAAACATGTTCCCTCATTAGTTTTATCAGTATTGGTATTGTATTTATTTAATTGGCAAAACCACAAAATAAGAAGCTGCTTCTGTGCATCAAGATGAAGCATCAAACAGAATTTTTCCAAATATAATTATCTTTTCAAGTTAAGTGAGAACTTAATGACTTAACCTGGTGAGGGGAAAATGAGAAATTAAGTTATTAATGCTCTGGCAATAATTACTGTAAAAAAAGCATTTTCAATACTGATTGTTGATCTGCTTGGTCACAATCATCCCTTTAATGTTTTCAGTTACACTTTCAGTCTCCAAGACATGTAAAAGATGGTGATGCTTTTGTACTAAAATGAAACATATTTGCTTTCTACTGATGGACTAACATAATTCCATCAAACGTGATGGAAGTATATTGACTTAAACTAGGAAAATGGTTCTATCTGTGCAGCTATGCCATCAGCCTATGCCCACACCTACTGTGGAACATTGCTGTTTTCCCCAAATCTTTCACCTGGCACCCTTCTTGCCTGCATTTATGGTGTCATCAACAGGAAAAGTCCCATGCATCAGACTAGGCTCTTTGAGGGACTCGGAGCTAATTCTGAAATGTGGGATGATTGCTGAGTAGACAAAGTGAGAACAAAGTGTTCACGGTGTGTTTGTATGCATTGCAGATCTTGAAACAAAGTACTAAGTGCAGGAAAATTGCGTTGTTGGGAAGACTGAGAGTGGTCACAATAAGCTTCCAAAACTTTCCATCAGATAGTCTGAAAACTTTAGCACTAGGCCACTTTAATATGGGAACTCCTGTAATTATTGAAACAATCTAAAACCTGATTTTTGTTGTCTCAAGCCAGCAACTCCTCAGGTAGATGTTGGCAAGCCTGCTGTCCAGTCAATGGTGTGAGGCATTTGCAACAAAACCCTTAAGGCTAATGTCCAGTTGTTTGCAGAAGAGGTCCTGAAATTGTGACTGACTTCTGCTGAGCACACTGAATGCCACAGTCTTGAATAAGAGAGGACACACAGTAATTATATAGAAAAATATTTACTTCCTTTTAAGGGAAAGGAAGAGATGAGTTTCTGAACTGCAGAGATGAGCTTCTGAACATGACTATATGTAGTATGGGGAAAATGGATACTGATATTTCTTCTACAAAACTATTTGTATTTCTGTGTTTCAGATGTCTTCATCATGGATCACTGTTCTTTGAACAGTTGCCTGTTTGCCAGGTATTCAGATTTAGAGAGGACAAAAGAAAGTGATGGTTTCTGAAACAAGTACAATCAGGGACTATGAAGCAGTGTCAAAGCTTCCCCTGCCTCCGACTCATTTTAAATACAGATTAGAGATGCCCTATTCCTTCAAGAAGCTATTCTATCAGATGATGAAAGAATGACTTGGACCATAACCCAGGGTGCCTTTGAATGCTTAGATTTGCTCATTAGTAATTTTTGATATTTATTCATTCTTTAACTTCATTCTCGTTTTAAGGATAAATGTATCCACTGTACTATGCTGAGGAATCCTGGAAATACATTCCAGGATTCCAAGGGTATTTTGAGTAGTAAATTCCAGTTTAAACTCCTTAAACTCCAAACTTTATATTCCCTCTTTGACTTGCAAATGTGTGAAAAAAAAAATTAAATTTGTTTGGTAAAACACCCTCTGAGTTGATATTCCTAACTTGGTGAAAGGTGCGGGGTCCAAGTATTGCACAATGACATAGAGCAAGTCAAAAAAAGAAAAGAGAGAAGACAAAAATTTGTGGAAAAAACAGATAATCTGTAACAGAATTTTTACAATGCAAACGTAATATACTTTTCTAGATATTTAGGTAATAATTACCTAATTATCTTTCAACAATCCTTATTCCTGCTCCTTTTGGTACCTGACGTTAATTTTTTGTAACTACAATGCTGTGGAAGTTATGTACACACATTACTACAGCTTGAAACTGTTTAATTAGTTGCCTGGAAAAGAAAGATAATGTCTTATTGTTTATCTGGGGTTAGTCAACTTATTCTGTGTTTGGAGATAATCACCTTCACTCTGGAGTGAGAAGATAGCCTTCAATTAGCACAGAGTTAAAACGAGTCCTTTGATCCAGGGGAGGTGGTGACTCCTGAAGGCAGTAACATATTCTAAGTCTCAGCTATCATTAGAGCCTGTTAGACACTGCAAGACTCCATTTTATGAGGTTATTCTTTAGTGTATTTTCGGAACTGCCTTCTCCATTAATTGTTTCATAATGCAGTCTTAAAATTCCACCTGTCTGCAGAATTCATTAGCAATGTCATTTTCCTGTACACACTTATGCAGGCTTTGTGTGTGGTCTCCTAGGATAAACAGACCTTCCTATCTAGGGATCTGGCATCCACAGTCCATTAACTGAGCTTTAATACTAACCTGCTAAAATCTTGTGCAATGTTGCAGAGCTGTCCACTGGGAAATGCTGAGCTCTTTTCTTATCGTCTTATCTTTAAAGATAAGTATTAGGTGAAAACATCACCATTCTTCTTCTTTATCATCAGCTCCCTAAACCTGTTTTGCACATCTATTGGTAGGAACCAAAGAACTGACTCTTAAGTGAAAGAAATGTTTCCAACTGTAGGTCTGGACAAGTCACTAGATGTGTTTCTTAGTGTATTTTAATGCAACCCTGTTGAGACTGCACAACACTGTCTGTATCTTCGTAATCCTGTATTGGCATCTACTACTGTAGAGGAGATGCAATTACTTTTAATGAAAATGCATATGACTAAACATTTATTTTTTTTTCTGAGAATGCTTAAGTCTGATTTTTCAGTACCTTTTGTGTCTGTACATGGTTGCACTTTGGAAAGATCAACTACTTCAAATGGGCTGCACCATCTTTTCTCCGTCCTTTTGCTGGAATACAGTAGCAAGTTGCAAGGTGACATCTCACTTCACAGTATGGTTTAGTGGACCATATGGTTGTATTTGGTCAATGGTTGGACTTGATGATCTTGGAAATCTTTTCCAACTTTCAAGATTCTATGCCTTTATAATAAGTTAGGTGCTGTTTACAGTAAACATCTGAGGGCATGTTTTATCTCACGTCGTACCCTGACTCTATCCAGACAAAGCCCTTTACAATGCACCAGTTTCATCTCTAATACAGATACCATGTACAACAGTTCAGAGTTCTTTTGATCCAGGCCAGATTTCTTTGATAACTGTGGGAAGTTAAAACTAAAGTGCTTGCAGGTAGAGTAGATGAGATACAACAGACACAAGTTATATTAAGATGAATATAATGTCTCACTGGACATTAAAAAGAATGCCACAAGCACTTGAAACAGGTTGGCTAAAACACTCTTGAATTCTCCATTCTTAGAGACTGTCAAAGCTCCATGGGACAAGGCTCTGAGCAGTGATGGTCCTGGTTATAGCAGGGAGCATACTGTTGGACCTTCACAGGACCTTTCTGTTCTAAATCATTCCATGATTCAATGAATTAGCAATTGTGAGTGGAGTACAATTCTCACATGAAATCCTGAGTTCTACATTTAGAAAGTTTAGGTGCACCCAGGTGGACTAAGGAGTATTATGCCAGCAGAGCATTTTCTCATCAACACTCACCAGGTATTGATTTTAGCCCTCATTACTAGCCAAAAGAGCTACAAGATCTGCTTTCAAAGTTTGTGGTTGACCCTGTATATACTCCTTAGGAAGGTATTTAATTTCTCCATAAATCAAGACAAAATTTCATTGGAGAAATGGAAAAACTTGTGGATGAATCTTTGTAAAACCGTCTGCACAACTAAAGAAGTATTTTGAAGCAAAATAAAGTGAAAAATTGTGCTGCCAAGCTCTGTTCCACTCCATTAATATAGACAGGAGAATTTTTGTCTGTAAGTGGAAAGTATTACCCTTTTGCTTTGGTATGTGTATATGCAGTTCTAGATAGATAAATAGATTACAGTTAGAGATATACTGACTCCAATTTCCAGAGTTAATATGCATACAACTTGGATAGATCTGGCAGATTGCCACATGTTTTATTCCTGTATATAAAAGCCCTGAAAATGGAAAAGACATACAAAATTCAAAGTGTTTGTTGTTTCTAACTAGAGATCTTAATAATTGCAGTCCACTTTTACTGCCAGAATATTAGCAGTAAATGACATTCATCTGAGATCTTGACCAGTAGTAGGTCATTCCACTGATTTTATTTTATTTAAGCACTCTTCATGTGGAAGAGATTGAACACATTAACTGGAAAAGTAATGATATTTTTGAGTTTCAACTATCAATAGATGCCTGAAGACTGTACTGCAAATCTATTAGGAAAAATGTTTACAGCTTCTGGAAATGGGCCATGGTGGGATACACTGCTACTTTACAGTTCAAGATAAGCAACCATATTTTAGTTAATAATCCTGGGAGCCAGCCAGTCTAATCCTTTTTTATTCATAAACTTGATTCTCTGTAAGCCATATATGTTGTTATCTCAGGACAGTTGGAGGGGTTTTGGTTGTATATATAGCAAAAATTATTCAGTCTTGGGAGCAAAGACTTCTACATTCTGAGAATATATATATCATGTTTTGGGGCTCTACCCAAAAGGAAAGACATCTTTGTGTTAAAATCAGCTCAAGGAATTGTGGTATAATTCTTAACTTTAACAATTGAGATAAACTGTGAAGTGAAAAATTTTAACACCTTAAGAATTCATGAGGGAATTCTGTTTGCTGCTAGGAGCAGTGATTCTAAAAGAAATGTCTTTATGCAGCTCTGTCTCTGTTGAAAAGGTTTCCAGCCTGTGCCTACTTGATTTATAGTATTTGTATGTGCCAGGATTGGAAGTAGCTTACTGTCCTATCTCTGGTATTGGAATCATCCTGAATTTGTTTGTGCAGTATTCCTCCTGATCTAATTGCCCTGAAGGGATACCTAGAGTGATTAATCATAATGACTGGTGTTTGATATATGCATCTTTGATACATTTTAATGTGGCTTTTTATAAGTGTGTAAGGCCAGCGTGTTCCAAATATCTGCAGGTGGCAAGGGTCTGTTGCATGGCAAATTCCCGAATATAATGAATCTAGCTATTGGGCCAGAGGTTTAGAAAGTAGGGGAGGCTCCCAAAGACATAGGGAAAGCCTAAAAGCCTTCTGGATGGGAGATGGGAAGAGTGTTGTGGTAATAGCAGGCTAGCTGGACTTCAAGGAAACCTTGAAAGGCAGAAGAAGGAAAATCCAGATGACCTTGACCGAAGCCCAAAAGTTGAATTAGATAATGTTGGGGGTTAGGGTTACCAAGGAGACCAAATGTTGGGTACTTAACAGTACTTAACCGAAACAAAGAAGTGGCCAAATCTCGGAGCAGGGGGATAACGCGAATTTTGGGGGTAGGCAAAAGGACGGAGCTGGGGGCAGAGGGACACTCTGTTTTTCTCTCAGCATTCGGGGAGAGAACGGCTGGGTTGCTGCTTGCTGCAACAGGANACAATTTTAAGCTTAACTGCTTTTGGCTTGTTCCTTGGATTTACTCTACTGCATAGAAAGAAACTAGTATTTCAAAAAGCTCTGTTGAGTCATATCATGTTTGTCTTAAGATATGGACAGAAATGTTCTGGCAAATTCTACTAATATAGTTAAATACATTGCTGTCTCAAGTTGCCCGTCCTGTCTCTCTGCTGCTGCTTCTCATCCTTGTAGTTCCAAAAGTTAGCAGAATCTGATGTGTGCCTATATCCTTGTTGGTCCAAGTTACCACCCCTGCAGCTGTCCTGCATCTCAAGCAAAAAGTTTAAAAGAATGTGTCTACAGGTTTGGAAACTGGGCTCTGTCAAGAAATCATGATCTCTTGCTACACACAGCCTGAGAAGCCACACTCTCAGCAGTGCATGCTTTGAGGAGGAAGAACACTGGTGATGCAAGAGCTGTGTGTACCAACAGCCCACCCATTGTCTACACAGTTTGTTGTTGGGTTATTTCCCTCTTCCTCAAAGCATCCTGCATTGGCCAGTGTCAGAGCCAGGATGTTGGGTAAGAAGGAAGCAGAAAGGTGAATCTATATCAAACATGGCCTGACTATGGCTGTACTCAAACATACTCTGGTCACAACAGTCAGCTGAGCTCAAGGTCTTACTAGTTGAGATTAATAACCCCTATTTAAACTGATAATTCCTCAATGCAGATGTTACATAAAACCAACATAAAGCTTCTTGGTGGTTTGCCTGAGGAAACAGCCTTATAAACGCTATTCCTCAGTTAGACTTAATTATTTGCTTAATATGCACTTTTCTGTGTGCTTCACTCAGCTTCCAACTCAATACTGAGGAACTGTGAAACCATTGAGGCCAAATCCAAATAATTTTGTTGAGGTCTATCATTCCAGTGGTAAAAAAAGGGTGTTCTTAAGCAGGAACTATTTGGTTCCGTATGTAATATTTGCTTTGTTCAAGAGTCATAGCTTTTTTTTCAGGATGAAAATATCTGTCTCTTTTTCTGCGTCTTTCCTCTGATCTTTTACATGGTATTTATCACTGAGTTATACAGGTTTAAACCATTCCTTGAGTAATTAATCTGGAGGTAAAGTCTTAACAATTAAAAACACCTACATGTTGATCCTGTACTGGAAAATGTTTGCCAGAAATATTAGAAGAAAGTGGGTATTTTTCAAAGATGTTTTATGTTTCATGTTTGCACTTAAGTGGCAGTAGACAAAGCAGCGCATATGCTTTGATGGATCTTCTGTTAAAGCTTCTCCTACTTGAGTATTGTGGACCAGAGAACAGAACTAACTTTTTTGGAGATGGTTTTAGTCAAGTTTATTGCATCCTAAGAAAGCTCAAGTAACAGTTTGAAAATTATTGTCCTGAGGAGTCTGTTGTGTCAGGCAAAGAAGGAACCATATTCCAGTGTAATATTCCATTGTATATAAAGGTCATCACAGCTACACCAAAACCAGGGGAGCTGAGAAATGGCTTAGATATTATTCAGCAGTTACACACTCCCTACAGAGGAATTAGCAGCTATCTGCCCCCTTTATTAAATTAACTTGTGTTAAAGTAAGTTATTAAATATGTACAAGCTTTATGGCATGATGGGCATCACAACCCTATAAGGAAAAAGTATCTCAAGAGTCACACAAGTAAGACTGATGAAGTTGTGTCAGCTGTCACTCTGTTGGATCCAGTCATGGTTAACCCCTCTGCCTGATTTTAGGGATAACTTGGACATTCAGCAGTAGCATATGGTGAATGCACCATTCTGGCCAGCACTGGTGGCCTCTCTTTTTCCTTCTCACTAGCTGCACTAGCTCCACATCTGATGAAAGCAGATTATTTACTATTTCCACATATTGGATTCATCATTTACATATATATAAAAAATCTTGATTTTACTTAAGTGAAAGCAAATTTTGTCAACTTGGTGTGGAAACAAGATTACTATTATTTAGGGAACATTGTTATCTGCTCAATGTGATTCAAGGCAAAACTGCATTTAAAAAAATAAATTGTGTGCAGATATGTCTGAAACAGTCCTGAGGTTACACACTCTAATGTGAGGGTCTCATGAAATGTATGAGAGGTCAGTTTTATCAAAGGCCCTGAGGGTATAATTGGAGTTCCTCCTCTGGTACCTCAGGCCATCTGCTATGGCATCTAATAACCTCGTGAGAGCAATGAACAGCTCAGACTGTGATTTAGGGCTGTGGCTTGCCTGCCTATTCTGGCTATTATATGACATGAAACTCCAATTACAGTGTCCAAATTCAGAAGAGAAATAAGCAATTCAAACCTCTGGCTATTAAGGACTGGCATCCCTTACTGCCTGTGGAGCAAGGTAGGAGCAATATTTAGACCACCAACAAGAGCTGCATAAGTTAACCATTGTGACTTTCTTTCCAGTGATGCTACAGGGAATTAGGGCCTGACAGTCCAAGCACAGCAAAAAATCTGAATTGCTCATTTTAAACTTTGGTACTGTGACCGTCCTTAGTCCATCTTAAGCGTTGTAACATGCAGGCTGCATACAGCCCTCCTCCTACTACTCCATTGGAATTGTGTGAGGGGGAGGCAGGGAGTGAAAGGAAAAGCCATCTGTGCATCACATCAAGTGGTGAAACAGGGGAGAAAGATCCTGCTGCTTTCAGCTCTGTTTCTATGAGTGCAGAAGTGCTGACAGGAGTAGGACTGAGAAAGAGTGATGGAGAGTGAAATTGGAAAGGAGAGAGTGAGATCCACGGACATTTTGCCACCAACGATAATAGGATTATGATTTAGACCAGTCTGTGGAGGTTTTAATGAGTCAAATGAAGACAGCTAAATAGTTTAAGCGAGCTACGTGCAGACTCCTTTTTCAGTACCCAGCATGCTAAATAAGCATATGAAATCAACCCAGTGTCCATTATCCAAACGATATCATTATCCCCCAAGGAACACTTCTCTTCTGGCAGGGCTTTGTGACAGGCTGATGCCAAAAGCACTCTGTAGCTCATGGCAGAGGGGAGATGGTCACTAGACTGAAGTGCAGGAACTCTTGCAATTCATTTGAAAATTAGTATTAATATGAATGCAGATATATTTGAACAGTACAAAAATCAGACTGCACTTTTCCTGTTTCATTGCATGACCCTAGGTTTCCTTTTCCTTCCTCAGTAACTTGGTGTTTGGGAGTTGTGCAAGCTGGGAACTCAGGCTCTTCAGTTTATCATTGCGCAGTCCTCCCTGTGCTCATTCTTGAGCACATTGACAATTGGCATAAACCTGTCGCCCAAACTGTTAAGGAAGTTTGTTCACGTGGGCCAATGTAGTTTGATGAAACACTGAGCTGGGCCTTGAAACAATATAGTCAAGTGCTGTATCCCAGCACAGCTCTTCTGAGGGGACTGTGTACTGATCTCACCACCTGTCACACTGTTGGGTGGTATCACCCATGTTACATAGGTCAGAAAGTGAGAAGAAACTGCTGTTCAATGACATGCATGAAATCTTCAGTCCTGGGTTTTAGAAATCTTCAGTCGCCCTGACATATTCCCAAGATCCTGCTGCAGCAACCTCTCAATTCTAGCCACAGGTAGAGGTGCCTAATTAATTTGGCTCAATCACTCTTGTCCCTTCCTTATCTGTATTATATGGCATGCTCTCAAGTTCCCAGAGAATGCAGGAAGATCAAGGTAAATTAGGCATTTTTAAGGCAGCCTTACAAAGAGCACAAAGGATTCAGTAGTCTGAATAAGCATTAGATAGAGGACATTATGCAAATGTACTCAAGACTTTCATGTTGGAGTTTATCACTCTAGTTTTAAATTCATTGTACAGAAGTAGGTAATTTCAGAGCATGATTGTTTTCTTCCTAAAATAAGTTTCAAATTCAATGCAGATGAATTTTCCTCTGGAGCTCCCTATTTCTCTGCCTTGACTATAAAGAGAACCCAGGATACTGATCTTATCAGCAAATATCTGACTTTGAAGTGCTTTAATTAGGTGAGACAAGATGGGTCTATGACCTTGGCAGTCTCCTTTTAGGAGAGCTGCCCAAACTGGAGGCATCATCTCTCAAAAGTGATTGTTTCTGAAAATAGGAGCCACATGGGATTTTTTATGTGAGAAATAATAATAAACAGGAATAAGAGAACAAAAATGAATGTACTTGCCAATGAAGTTTAACATTCCCGATTCTGTATTTATTCTGCAAAAAGAGACATCACAGTCCCAGAATTGACAAGTCTATTCTTTACCTCACAGTAGACAATTAGAAGTGGGAAAAATGGATACATGATGTCAGACAGCTCCTATGGGCAAGGGGTTGGGAAGTTTTCTGCCTTCTCTACCAGTGACGTTACACCGCCCTCAACTGTGCCCAGTATCCAGTCCTGTACAATCTCTGCAGGACTCTTTTCCCTCACTTTTCACCTCACTGTTCAAATCTAGGAAGTAGAGACTTGTCCTGGACATAGAGCCTATGCTAACACTCTGCCTTGGTGGAGGTCTTTCTCCCATTGCTTTATTACTTACCTTCATCTTAGCAAGACCAGTGAGAAGATACACAGTAACCCACAATAAGATACATCCCAGTGATAAATATTTTTTTAATAATATGGTAGGAAATGGCAACAGCAGACCAACATTAGGCTCATGAATACAGCTGAGATACCTGATACATCACTCTGAAAAGGAGAACACGAGAGCCAGGAGAGTTGTTTTCTCCCTGATGCTTTTGAGGAAGAGGAATTTCTCTTGCAAGTTTTTTTTCTCTTGCAAGAGAAAGAAACTGAAAGGAGCACTTGTAGAGCAGTTGACATCAAACATATTCACATACACAGTGCTGATTCTGGGTGTTGTCAAGAGCAGTATATGGGAAGGGGGGCCGCTAACAGGTACATTCATATTCTGCCTCTTTGAGAAGGTTTTGTCTTTTTAAATATGTACTTAGACTTCTGATGGCCCTAAAAGGAAATTTGTATCCATCAGAAACTGAGAATTTAAATACAAGGTTGTTTGGCAGTCTTTATCCATCTCCTCTCTTGATATATGTTGTGCACATATTTACTAGGTAGTCCTTAAAATTCCTTTTCCTCTTTCAACAGTTACACACCTAATAAAAAACAGTCACAGTGAGTGAAGATTGAATTCCCTTTCCTTTTAAGAGGAAAGACAGCTTGGTAAAAAAATAAATGATGTTAATTAGTTGGATATAATTGCAAATTCCTTGGAGTTAAATTGTGCTGCATACCAGCAAAAAATGCTATTTGCCATATGGTATCAGAACTCTCTGGAACGATGTCTTTTCCTCTACTATTTTCTGCAGACTGAGCATGGACTGGGATTATTTGTGGCTTCCCAAGTATTTGTGTTATGCCAGCCAGCTCACTAGGCATCCCAAAACAGCAGAGAACCATACTTGTTCAGTCCATATGTACTAAAAATAAACAAACAAAAATTCTTAGTTTTGCAAAACTTTTAATGAAAGACTAAAGTTTCATTTTTCAGTGGTTTGGGTAAACTTTCAGAAACCTTTTCCTCTGAATAGTCAAGACCTTCTAACTCACTACTGAACAGTGTTATTAAGAGCAGTAAAAGAATCTTTAAGGAAGCTATCAAATACTAGCTGAAAATACTGTGCAATTTGTATGAAATATTACAAAAAGATGAAGATTTAAAAAGAAGGAAAACATAGTTAAATTTTTATTTAGCATGGTTTTAAAATTTAAAAAATAGCAAAAAAATAGGGGTTTACTATCCAACTGTACACATTTATTTAGCTAAACTTTATGATCAAAAAATTCCAAGTTTGCCAGCTTTGATACAAAGTCCTTAGAAGAGATTTGATAGAATTCCTTACCAGTGATTTTCCACTCTTAATTTTTAATATACACATCAAAACTCACCCCCCCCCGCCCAAAAAGACACCAAAACATGCTAAGAAACAGACATTCTGTTCCAGGAGATTTATACATCTGAGAAATTGCTCTCTGAGCTCTATTATTGTGCGACATACATGGGGACTCACACAGGTCCTTAGAAACTGACTTAGAAGTGACATGAAAGTTCATTTTCAAGCTGTAAATGTATATTCAGATGTTACAACAGCAACATTGCCTTAATTACACTTGTAGCTCAGTTTTTCAATCTTTTCTTCAGTTTAATGTCCATGTTAATGCTATCAGGTTGATAAAGCTAGCTGATTTAACTGAAAAATTGGCAGTGAATGCTTTCAAGCCTCATTGCTCAAATAGCATAGTTTTGGTAGTGTATGTATTTTTCTCTTGAAAGTGAACACTAATATCACATGTAAAAGTAGGCCATTGATTTAGTTGTTAGACCTGTCAAAAGAACAAATTGTTTTTTTCCCATACAGTCTGTAAACTGAAGATGAATTATACATGTGAGGAAATCCAGGATTAGGAATCCTAAATTTCTCAAAAAAAATCCCACCCCAAACCAAGACACAGAGGAATTCATGGAAGTACTTCTAGTATCTTCACAGAGTCATAGAATCACAGAACAGCTTGGTTTGGAAACATGTAGTCCATCTGCCCCCCTACAGTGAGTAGGGACATTTTCACTTAGATCAGGTGACTCCGAGCCATTTCCAACCTGACCTTGAATGTTTCCAGGGACTGGGCATCCACCACATCCCTGCACAACTTGTGCCAGTATTTCACCACTCTTGCTGTTAAAAATTTTCTTCTTTGTAGCTATTCTAAATAGACCCTCTTTCAGTTTACAGCCACTACCCCTTATCCTTTGGCAACATGCCCTCATTAAAAATCCCCTTTAGGCCCCCTTTAAGTATTGAAAGGCCATAATAAGGTTTCTCTTGAGTCTTCTCTTCTCCAGGCTGTTCAACTACAACTCTCTCAGCCTTTTCTCATAGGAGAGGTGCTCCATCCTTCTGATCATCTTTGTGTCTGTCTTCTGGAACTGCTCTAACAGGTCCATGTCCTTGTGTTGGGGGCTCCAGACCTGGACACAGCACTCTGGTGGGGTCTCAGCAGAGCAGAGCAGAGGGGCAGAATCCCCTCCCTGGCCCTGCTGGCCACACTGCTTTGGATGCAGCCCAGAATGAGGTTGGCTTTCTGGTCTGTGAGTGCACATTGCTGGGTCCTGTTGAATTTCTCATCCATTAGAAACCCTCAAGTCCTCAGCAGAGCTGTTCTGATCTGTTCATTCCCCAGCCTGTGCTGATACCAGGTATTGCCTCAGCCCAAGTGCAGGACCTTGCACCTGGGGTCAATCCCCAGGATCAATCAGTTTCTGGGTGTTTGTGCTTCAAACCACCAATAATTTAAAATATATAGTATGATAAAACAAATAATTTACAAATTAGGGCTGGCCATGGTGTTTGGCTTATGCTGTTTAAAAATTTGGAAGTTGTAGCACCTTTCTACTGATGTTTCCAATGATGTTCACAAAATCAGTGCAGTTTTCCCCCATAGTTCTAACAGATAGCCCTAACAACTTCAAGGCAAAATTGAACTGTATGAGAATAAAACTAATTATGAACATTAAAAACATTTAATATATTTTTCTCCTCCTGTTTCATTTTTTTGGATGTATCAGTGGCAAGGTTCCTTTAAAATAAATATTTAATGTGATTAAGGAAGCAAGAAAAAATATGTTCTCCTGGCTTTGTAATTCTGATTTCATTAAAGTAAAAATTTTCCTTATATTTAGAATGTGCTTATATTTAGAAGGAAAGTTCTGTCTAACTGAACAGTAAGTGGAATTATTTTTAGGACTTCACTAAAGTCTTAGAGAAGTGAGAAATTATTGGAAGGTAGAAGCTGTCAGAGAGACTTCCCAGGCTTTAAAAATATTATCCTAATTTTCCATTTTCCATTAAAAAATATCAGATGATCTCTTTCTGGCTTCCCCTTCAAGTCAGCAACCTAAAGATTAAGCTGTCGGTTCTTGCTAAAGCAGACTTTTTCTGGAATCCTTTAAAAACATTTGCATTTATTCCAAATAGGATGAAGTAAAACAACAGACAACCCTCAGCACTGTACACAGGATAGAAATTTCCTGCTGGATTCATAGCTTACATAGAATCTTGCTCCGTTCCTTACAAACGGTGTAAAACACCATATTTTGATGTCTCCATGCTTTTTGATGTGACACCACAGAAAGAAATGTGCATTGTACTAAAAAATCTCGGTTTCCAGAAACACTGGCCAGGGACTGGGCTTAATACAATTAGGTCTTCTTCTTAGCTTTGCTAATGAGGCAATGTGCAGCCAAAATGTGTTAGCTAGGAGCTGGTGTCTGGGGCAGCTCCTTGGGGATCTTCTCATCTATCCATTTTGCAAAGTGCAGACATACTCTTTGATTCCTTCCAGTCACACTCTGCTCACAATTCATCCACACTAGAGACCAATCTGCTGAAATATTTTAACACCATCAGCCTGGTTCTTTGTTGCTTTGCACAGGAGTTGTCATTGCCTTGTCAGATGTTGTTCTGACCTGCACAAAATGGATGTAATTTACTAGAAAACAGAGTGGTTAGTTGCCATTTCCAGCAACTTCTGTGTGAGGATCCAGACTGGATACAAATGTATATTGAACTTATCTAGGACCCTTATCATAGCACAGTACAGTGTTAGGTGTGGGCCATACTGCTCTTTGAACTATCTCAGCTAAGGATATATTTATTTTCTCTTTTAATTCCCAGGTTCGGTGAAACTTTGAGAAACCTGGTCTAGTGGAGGGTGTCCACACCCATGGCACGGGGTTTGGAACTAGATGATCTTTTAAGGTCCCTTCCAACCATGATTCCATGATTCTGTGACAATGGCACTCCGGTTATGTCTGTGTGAAAGAATTCTATACCAAACATTTTCAACTGAAGGGAAAAGGTCTTTCTATGCCTCCTTAAGAAAGTGAAAATCTTGTGCTCTGGTGCACTGGATCTGCTGAAAGACCCTCTGCAAGCATTGCAAATTCAGGAATTCACCAGTGACGCTTATTATGATGAAATCTGTTTAGTTGCTATTACTATTATTACCTGACACTATGATATTATAGAATTTCCCATAGCTGCCCACAGGATACACATGAATTAATTCAATCACCATAATTCTATGATTAACTTACAGTTTCCTGAAGCCCCAATTCAGACTGCTGAACTGTCACTGAAAAAAGAGAAAGTAGAAGACAAGTTTCTGAAAAACACTAATGTAGTTTAAGGTGAAGGCAGGTAAAGGGACATGAGCATCGGTTTGCATTATGCAGAATTTATCCACTTGTCTCAGATCAACCTTGAATATAAAACAGGAGATTTTACTTGATTATAGCCTATCAACCCAAAAAGTTGGGAGAAAAATGTTTATCGTCATTTACCAGATGGTGAACAGTGGCACAAAACATTAGGATCAGATTTTTAAAGCCATTTAGAAGCCTAAGGAGGCAGATGAAGATGAAATGTTGTTTTTGAGGTTAAATTTAGTGTCTCTGTGCGTCATGAAGTGTCTACACACTTAGAAGTACATACTCAAAAAATTTACCCAAGGTCACTGAAAACATCTGTCTCAGAGTATGTGGTAGGATTAGTTTGCACACATGACCTGTGAGCACAACAATATCTTTCCTGCCTTGAAGAGCAAAGTACCTATTCATTCTTCATAAGTTCAGTAGTGGCTTTCCATGCTCACTGCAGCATTGCAGAAAGGCCTGACTTGATACTGTCTCCCTGCCCTGGGGAGTTTCTTCCATTGTGCACATATAGCAAGGAGATGGGTTGTCATAGACAAGATATGCTTTAAAAGGCTAAATTATTGTTTAATAAGCATTTAAAAATCAAATGCTATTTGATTGTGATGTCTGTCCACCAGCAGTGGCAATGAAATTTCTCCTTAAGTTTTGTTTCAGCAACTAATAGAGTCATAACAGTGATAAAATACATAAAATCCAAAAGTAAGTAGATTTACTTGTTGAGGAAAAAAAACCCCACATTGGTTAAGCACTTTCAACACCTACAAATCCTATTGTAGTAGGATCATAAAAGGAGACAACCCAGACAATAATTTCACTAATATTGTTTGTATTTCTGCTCCTAAAGACACCAGAAATATTTTCAAAGAGGTTTAAATGTTCCTGAGACTGTAGACCATCATCCATATGATTGAGATAGGTAACCAGATAACCCAGCCATCACAAGCAGTGGGGATCATTTCCCTCAGGTTTTCTTCAGTGAAAATGTATCTGGAGTCAGATAAAAGAATATGAAAAGGCTTTAGGATTGGGGCTAGTATTCCAGCTTGGAGAGCTCTGCACAGGTGAAGCATCTCTTCCAGTTTTACTCTGTACTTCATAAGCAAATTCCTTTATTGCTGTGTCAGAGCAGTGCACCAGAACAGACACATCAGACCCTGTTGCTCCCACAAGAGAATCACCCTTGCAGCAGCTCCAAGGCTCAGATCAACAACATAAACCAGCACTGCAGAGCTCTGTCACACTCCTGACAGCTGGGAAGTGGTCTCACTATCGAGGCAGGCAGCCTTCTCTCTCTGGTGGGCTGACCTTGGCTGGCTCCCACACCTCCACTCAGCCAGTCTTTCACTCCTCCTCCACTACAGAGCAGAAGCAGGAAATAAGATGAAAATCACATGGGCTGATATAAAGACAGCCACATCCCTTGACAATTACCATCAAAGATAAAGCAGATTAGATTTAAGGAAAAATAATTCAATTTATTGCAAAATTAAATAGTCTAGGGTAGTGAGAAGGAAAGACAAAAAAGAAAACATCTTTTCCCACATTGCTCCTGTGTTTCCAGCTTTACTTCTCCCAGTTCCTCTATACCACAAAACTGTCATATGCAACACAGGAGCACTCTTGGAATCAGGCAAGACACACCAAGATATCTAGTGTGTTAAACAACTAACTTTAGGCACTTGAATTATTCTGCACTGAGATCGTTCATTTCTTAACAGAAACAAAGCCAGTGCTATTTGGGAGCCTGTACAATGTCCAAGATTTCTAGACAAAGC
This sequence comes from Illadopsis cleaveri, assembly GCA_013399915.1. NCBI lineage: Eukaryota > Metazoa > Chordata > Aves > Passeriformes > Timaliidae > Illadopsis > Illadopsis cleaveri. The sequence goes on from VXBB01024301.1 coordinate 635,849, forward strand.
AAATCAGTACAGAGCAGTGTTTGTGTCAGTCCTGTCCTGCTCTGAGGTAGCAGCTAAAGGGCAGAGACTTCCCCCAGCACATAAAGTGACACAAATTGTAGTAGTCCTATTGCACCATTGAAGAAAGTCACATCCTGAAACCTCTTAAATTGGAAATTTTAAGTTCTTTCCAGTCATTCTCTCCCAGCTGAAGGGAGAGGGATTATTTTTCTTCTTTATCAAAGTGGTGATGGTCCTGGGATGACACCAATACAGTAGGGGCAAAATGGCTCGTCTGTTGCCATTGATAAATTCCTAAATTTAAGGCTGCATGTAACATGTAAAGTCTTTTATTGAGTCATGAGTTCAAACCCTCCGGGTTTTTTAACTTTTTAATCACTTGAAAATTAACAGCGATCCAAGTCTCCTTACTTCAAACAATATGTTCTATATGTAGGGAGTCTTAAATGGTGTATCAACAAATTTAAACACTTTCTAAATGATCAGTGTAATTCTGTGATTATTGGCAGAGACTGTCATTTACTTATCAATATTTCAGTTGGTAGCTCAAGGAGATAATGAGGTACCTCAGACTGTATTCAGAAAGTTAGAGCTAAGTAATGCAGGAAATCCAATTCCTGCATCCCAACCAGGCAGTGCCATCTTCTTCAGAGATGGCTGAAGAGGGAAAATTTAATTGTCCGAGAGAGAGAAAACCACTGTGTTAAGCTCTTCCTATAGCTGGCAATTCTTACTTTGAGTTTAATGCTTGTTAAATGATGAGCTTTTGACTAGAAATTCAATGAATGTTCTCCCCTGAAAGCTTTTAAAATTGCACTCGCTCACACACTGACCTCCCTGTTCTACTTTTCATGTAGGGTCACAGAAGAAAGTTCTTTATATATCCCCAACTTTGAGGAATAGAAGCTCAGAGGCAAAGCTGAGGGCCTTACAACCTTTTTTTGCTCAGGTTAGCAAAGTTAGAAAATCTGAGACAGAAATTACAATCTGGTTTAAAATATTACAACTCACTTGTAACCTCCCTCCTGTTTTTCTTTTTTTTGTTGTTTTGGCTTGGGTTCTTTTTTGTTTTGTTTTGCTTTGTTTTGCTTTATTTTGTTTTCTTTCCCCCCCTCCTCTAGTATTAGTTGGTACAACATGGTGAAAATGTGTGGATGATTGCAGGGAGTAAAACAATGTGATTTATATATTAAAAGCGGAAGGAACTACCATGTGGGGCCAGTCTGCCATCATTTCTGCTGGGTTTGGATTAAGGTATCGACATATCAATGAGGGAAGTGAGTGGAAGTGAGTGAGGGAAGCCCAGACACTCCTGTGTTTTTGTGTACAGGAAATGCCTTCAATTTAACTTGTTCTTTCCAAGCTTCTTATTTCACAGGCATCAAATCACAGATTTGTTTGGTAACTTCTGCACTTTTCTTGATTGTATTGACTTTTGATTTATGAAGCTCAGTTTCATTTGTTTCCTAGATAATAAGAACTGAAGCATGACAGTTAAATGAAATTTCCAAAAAATCAATTTGTTGTTTAAATGAGCAACAGAATAACAAGTTCTGCTTGAATTGGAATAAGCTTTAGATCAAGTGGAGATGAGCATCTTTCCAGAGATGCAGTATACCAAGAGGTATTTTGACGCAGTTCAGTAATAGAAAGACCAAAGGTTCTGTAGGCTTAGTGAGCTCAATCACACACAGATGCATCAGATTTTAAATAGGGAGAAAGTGGCAGTAATCTTCTATTTAAGAGCTTAATGTTTGAATCCAGACACTGAGATGAAGCAAATACTAAGAGTGACAATCAAAAAAGTTCAAGGCATTCCTCTTTCCAGGGTTTTTAGAAGAAGGTATGTTGAAAAATATCTATTCTGCCAAGAAATTCAAAACAGTATCTTGGTTATGCATTTTTGTCAGAAATCTAAAATCTAAATTTACATGTATTCAAGTCACTTGAAAACACCATACCAGTTTTCTATCTGATGGAAATCATTGAAATAATACTGGAAATAATGAATTTGGCTTATACCCTAGATGAGACACTTTTTAAAATGACTGTGTCACCCACATTTTTATGGTTCTGAATTAAAATTAAAATTGTGCCATGATGAGCTACATCCCAAGGTGTTTAAACTCTGTTGTTCAAGTTAAGCTCAATTTTGGAGTGTAATACCAGAAAAATTCCACTGGGAGTTATTTAATTTTTTTATGCAGGTTCAACATGTATGAGAACACTTATAGAGCCATTTAAAATCAATCAAGTGAATACAGTGCTCATCAGAGGTGAGCAATTTGCATTCCACATGTCTGAGGTTTCACTTAGCTTCATGGGTTTTACACAACTGGCTCTGTGGTTATGTTTCAGGTACACTGGGATACATCACTGTTATAGTTGAGTGAGTAGTTCATCACTTCTGTCAGGGGCATTCAAACCTGTTGTGAAAAGTTGCATATACTATTTGAGAGTTTGACATAACCCCTGGTAGTGGAAATTCTATATCTTAGGGATTCTCAGTCCTTTTTCACGTGAGACCCAAACATCACATTTGTTTCTGGATCTTGTCTGTTTCATTTTCGTGAGGCGGGATGTGTGAAGGAGACTGTGGCAGGAAATCTGGCATGTTAAAACACTGGCAAGAGAGATTCATATCTTTACAGGTCAGACACTGAGTGAAGTTCATACTTGCTGGAGAGGTGGGAAAGTGAAATTTAGGCTTTACTTCAGCATTACGCATAAGTAAATGGGCTGTAGAGCTGCTAAACAAGTGGTGTTTGTCATTCTGTGTGCTTCAATTACCATCAGCTCAACTCTGCTGTCAGTTCCAACAACAGACTCTGGGGATGTTACTCTGATGGTGAGGCAATGCAATTATATTTCCCAGCCACAGATGGATTTTAGCTCCTTCCCAAACTAAAATATTTGCTTTATTCATTTCCAGACTGTGAAAATATAGAACAATTCATAATGGGAAAATCAAGCTTCTAAAAGCTCTGTTCCCAGTATTTGGGCTATGACTTTGAAATTAAAAAAAAAAAAAAGACAGCTGTCTTCACTCCGCACATGTGTTTACTCATACATTAGTTTGCACATTTGAATAATTACAGTACCTAATGCTACAGTAGTATGCATATTGTTAAATCTGTTAATTCTTGCATGAGAGGATCGTCATACTAGATACCATGTGTTTATATCATCAGTAAAAGAGGATAAATTTTCTTAGGTTAAAGCTTCCAATACATATTCAGAGTGTCTGATATTCCCACAATGGTCAAAACCAACTGATGTTTTGAGTTCTGCAGAAAATCTCTGGCTTCCACTTTTACATTACTTTGGAAGCTGCATATATGGGAATGCAAAGAGATGATTCCTTGTAGTGGTACAAAATTCAAATCAACATAATTCCTAATGCAGGATGCAGTAATTGAAACACAATTACTTATTAAGTCAAAAACCTGAAAATATTATCTGACCAGAAAGTTAACTTCTGAGTAGCTTTCATTACTTTACTTGCAAAATATGTCAGTTTATATGCCTAGTTTCTTGGACTATTTTCAGGTTACTGCTAATGGACTGTAGGTACCTTTGATATTTAATTGCTCTTTACCTTATGAAGAATGCTCAAGCAATTTTCATGTTGAACTGTAAACTCACAACTCACCCCCAGTGAGTTTTTCCTTTTGTCTTCACACATATTCTGTCCACTTGCACTTCATTTTGATGATAGCAGTTGCATCCATTTAATTTCCACGTGTGAAACCCAGAGAATTTTTGGTGTGTGGGTTTTTTGTTTGTTTTTTTTTTTCCTGTAATATTGTAGTTTCCAAGGTGAGGTGAATGATGAAGTTTGCACATACGGGTTTTACACTTGACTTCCACTGAAATCTCAGGCATTGTTTTCCCTGTCTTTTGAGGTCTGTCACTACTTCTATGGCAGCTTTGGCCGTGGTGTAAAATAAAAAGTAGGAAAAAGCAAGAAAACTGAGACAAAAAGTAGTTTCCCTGTGAGATGATCTCTGCCTTTCACTGCAGGTCACAAAGACAGAACAAATTGGTACAGATAGCTCAAGTCTGTTTAGCAAGCCATTGGAACATTGAGTGTTGTGCTTTTCCTCCCTATTCTAAAATGGAATAGGAAAGAGCGGAGAAAAAGATAACAAAGGTTAAAAGATATTGAAGGCTTTTCTACAGGTGAGTGGAAGCAGCTGAGTAGGTGAAGATTTTTTTTTTGTCCTCAAAGTGTAAGATTTCAGAGGAGATATGATAAGCTTCTATAAAATTATGAGTGGCATGGAAGGCATAAGTAGGACTCAATTATCCATCATTCTTTTTAAGACAAGAACTATTGATTGCCAAATAATGAGTAGAATGCATTTTCATATAAACAACAAAAGCAGTGGTTTTACACAGAACATGTGCTATCATTATGGGCCTTCCTGTAAAAGAATACTCTGTATAGCCAAAATTGACATTGGTTGAAGATCTCACTAGACAAGCATATGACACTGAAATTCTCAAAAGATTCTAAAATATGCTGGATAACAGCCAGCTCAAAAATTCCCCTTAGCTGAAAATAGTTGGAAGATGTAATCGTATTAGAGAAGAAATCAGCTGCACACTGTTTTCTTGCAGACCTGTATGCACAGACTTAGGGTCATGCTCCATCTGGTTAATTTCTTCTGGAAAGACATCAGCTCCTGCACAAAAAACAAAAAGAAAGAGTCTACTTAAAAGAATCTGGGCACAAAACAAAATCAGTTTGAGGATAAGTGAATTATGGTGGTAAAGATCATAGGCTCAAAAGTGTAAAAAAACCCCATAGTTTGTGAAAATAAAGTTGCCAGGTGTCAGACAACCTGACATCATCTCTTTGTGTCCAAAGGCATTCAAGAAGCTGCTAGAAGGTCCCTGGTCATAATCTGCCTGGCAATATGTCAAGACACAAGAACAGAAATGTACTACATGCCTGTCTTCCTTTTCCTCATGCAATGGGTGCCTGGCTTGAGTAAGGTCAAGAAGGGTGGGCTGAGGAGTGCCAGAGGTTAAACAGAGCTTTTTGTGAAAGGTGAAGGACAAAGTACAGTGAGAACATTGAGAGATTTTGGAGAAGCATTAAAATGGACTGTAGCCTAAAGAACTCAATGTATATGTGTGTAAAACAGAAGTAAGGCAATCCCGGTGCAATCCCATGACCCATTCCACTATCAGTGGTCTACACACTGATTTATGGAGATAGTTATCCTTTATGGGCACTGTTGATGAACTCTTGATATGAGCCAGAACAGCTGCCTTTACAGTGTAAATGGGGAAATATTCAATACGTGAGATAATGTTCAGAAAGGCAGGAATTTAAAAATTAGCAAGTGATTTTTAAGTTATCTTTGCATATCTTTATTTTGAATTTTTAGCCCCTTGCAGAACTGAAATTTCCATAAGGATGTCACTGAGTGATCTCTGAATATATGAAGCCTTACTATGGCATATGACTGGATATACAAAATGTCTCCTGTCAGAGATCTGAATATAAATTCAGGATATACACTCATGCTGCAGCAGGGTACATCAACATTTCAGTTATTCAATGGAAATAAGCCTGAGACATGCCACCTTCAGTTCTTCCACAAGAAGCTTTTCTTTGAATCCAGCTGAAATACAGTGGTGTGAGATGTGATAAATGTTAGAATTTTATAACAACAAATATATGACAATGTCAGATTTATTGTACTTTCTGAACATATCAGTTTTTTGTTTTCTCCTTGTCTCCACTGTGATTAGCGGTCCTGGTATGCTTTGTGCTTTTTCTTTGCAACATACTTCAGCTTGGAGATATAGAAAATGGATGAGGGAATTAAAGTATCCCTGGAAGTAGAAGAAATTCCTGCTGTGGCTTAAAAAATAGAACTAGCAGCTACTGCAATGTAAACAATGTGCTGATAGTTTTGCATGGCCTGATATACATAACCTTGATGATACTGTGAGCATGGTCCAGGTTTCAGACTGAGAGGAACCACTCTGATTTCAGAGGATTTCTTAAAAAATATCTAAAGACTATTGCAGCCAATTCTGCTCAGCAGTAAGTCTCATTGAGCTGGACTTTCTAACATTCAGGTCACTGCAATTAGCTCAAAATATGAACAGGTTCCCTGTGGCAGTTGAAAATACAACTTTCCAATGTTGAATGTTTGCCTTTTGTGGATAAAGCTTTACCACCATGCCAATTTCCCCATTCACCATATAGCTGTAGCTTAAAACTTCAGTGAAGCAATACTCCCAGCATTAGACTGTTTCAGAATCTGTTGGACCTCAGCATATTATATTTTTGATCTGAAAGATAATGTCAAGGCCTGTGAAATTAGTTTCACCTATGCAAATACACTCATCTTCAATATTTGTTCCCAAATCCTAAGAAAAAAAGCCCTTATTCCAGGTTTATTTTTTGCTTGGATATGGATATTTTTAACCTAGATTCTAAATGCAATAGAGTCAACCCTTCATTATTTCTTCTTTAAAGTCTTACTCAAACACTGACCTTTAAAAGTTCTAACTACAGCTACTTTTGCAAGGCCTGCACTTTCATGAAACAAAGCTCACTCTGTTCTCTGCTGGAAATATCGGATTCAGGCCTAAATTGGCAACCCAGTTCCTTTTCTTATAAGATTTAACTCTACTATTAACCACAGACAGGTGTCCAATACCTATTAAAAAAGCTTGTATAAATTATGGACCTCAGCAGAAATCAATCTGCAGTCTCATCTGGTGGGCTGCACAGTAGCCAAGAAAAACAACAAACCTAGAACATGTTGGCAAGTAAACTCTTCGTTATCTTTAATATCACTTACAGGTGACTATAAAATCAATACCAAAAATTTTGAGTTATTATGAACTGGACTTGTGATGGCACTTCAGAACTGCCCAGAAAGTGGGCATTTCCATTTTCCTATCTCTAATTCTAAATCTCAAAGTTATTGGTTGTCAAAGGAATGCTATGCAGACACGGATTGTTGAATCTTGGAAAACACAGCCCCCATCTTGCATTCTGAGCTATACACGAGACAGCTATACATTGAGTTTTTTTAATAAACTAACTTGCCTACACTTAGCTTGTAATTTTTCAAGAATTACGGCCTCCCCTCTCCTACCTGTCCCACTGCCCACATATATTCAGAGAATTTTTGTCTGTGATGGTCCTGTACTTCAGTTCTGACATGTCAAGCTCTGGCCCTTAGCTGTTATTCAAACCATTCCATCAGATGTGGAATTAGGTGAAATAGCATTACTTCACAGGAGTGTATGACTACCACCCAACAGAAGAAAAAAGAAATCCCTGAAGTCTTACAAGGGTAGTATGGATATCCAGGTTTCTGCCACTCCCACCTTGTACTCAGAAAAACACATCAGGTTTTCATCTGATCTCTGGCCTGTGCTAAACTTGTAACAGGTTGGCTTTGCTAATGCCTCCAAACTATGCAGAAACTTAGCCGTGGTTAACCATTGTCCTTGAGACACTAACACCTTTAATTTATAGTTGGGTTGTGTCTGCACTATAATATCTGTAAGTATATAAAATAACTGCCTGCAATCTAGATAATCCTACAAAGACATAATTGGCAATTAGTTGTGTGTTGTGCCTTTCACCCTCTGGCTGTTCTCTGGCTGCGAAGGAGTGACAGAGGCACTCCAGGATCAAAATGAGGTTTACAAAAATCAAAGGTTTACAAAAATACGTGGTCCTCATTCCATAATAATCCTCTAAATGACATAGTTCCTTTTTCAATGTCTATTCCTCTCACAATATCCAAACATTATGCTCCAGACTGCTAAGTATGTATAAAGGCATTCATTTTTTAAGCAGAGTTATGTTTGTCTTCTATTTGCTTTTATGGAAGTCCTGAGAGTTATTATGTTACTGTATTAAGAAAAAATAAAAAAAAAAGGAGGATTTAGAATAGTTTACCACAGTGAGAGGCTGAAATCAATATTGTTTATATGGGCATGAATGTTATTGACTGTGTATTTACAATAACCTCCAGAAAGTAACTCTTAAACTATTAAACCTCCTTTCAAAGTATACAATTTCATAAATCTGACTAAACATTTTGCAATAATAATTAAATTAATTACTAGAAGAAAGCAACATATTTGATGGGTTTTATCCTAAGGAAAAAATTAGACATTCCACCACTGACCTGATTCAAAGTGCCTGTTTTCTCCAGCCTGGTATTTGCAAGTGGGAATACCTCTTTATTTCTAGAAGAAAATACTTCAAAATGAAACCTAACCCAAACAGGATTAATCTGAAGACAATTGGTTTAACTTGCACAGAATATTGTTTACAATGTTACTGATAGAGGCCAGCTCAGAAAAATGCACTGAGATGTCATTGTTTGGATATAGAACATTTATATGTGACTAAGTAATTAATTACTCTGTCCCACTTAATCCAAGATTCACAGGGAAATCTGGGCTGAAAATGAGAGTTCAAGAGCTCCCAGAAACAAGATAGCTGAGGAACACTTTTCATTATTTCATTATGTTACACAGAGGTGCCCACTAGAGAACATTTCTACATTCACAAGGCATTTTCAGTAGGCCGCTGTTACAAACAGCTTTTACACAGTACATAGAGAAGACAAACTAATAAAATATAAAAAAGAGGTTCAGAGACATGAGGTGATGAAGATTCACAGTTTGATAATGGCAGAATTGAGGACCAGGGCTCAGGTCAAATGAGTTGTCTTAAAGAGGAGAACATATGGTTTAGCCTTACATTTTGTGTGAAAGATATTTCAGGAGAAAAGTGTCATTGGAAAAGATCTAAATCTGTGAGAAGTGTCTATTGAGTTCTTTTGAGTTTGTGAAATATTCACAAACTATTAAAGACTTCAGTTATTTCATGGCTGTCTCAGAATTGAGAAGATTGATTAGGTGCTACTTTGCGGCTGAAATCCATTGTTTTTAACCACATGATTCCCATAATTTTCTTAGATGTGACCCTAGCCAGGCCCATCTGCTGTCATTCAAAAGATCTCTGGATTTTCATGATCCAAGATCTCTGAAAACTAAAGGAGATCATGGAGCCTCTTGGGAAACCAACTTTGTTGATGAATAGCTTTCTTCCTCTTTCTGTTTTTTTCCCCAACCATTCCTACAACCAAAAAAGTATATATAAAAAAATTATCAGTAATATTTTGGACCTAATAGCAGTAAACCTTAGGTTTAATCCTAAGACACAGGCAAAATTTTGGTATGAACAATAGAGAAAAATCAATCTTGTGGGAAATATAAAATAGTTAATTGCAGACAGATTTATCTTAGGTTAGCAGGGGAAGAGAGAGAGACAAATTAAAGATTTACCCAAAAGTAAGTTTGTGGCTCAACCCTGATCTCATTTAGTACTTAATCCACAGAAATTCTCTATCCTTTTGTCTTACCTGTCTTTCTCATTTTTTTCTTTCTTGGGTAGGTTATTCTTATTTCCCAGTAGACCCGTCACCTGCAGCTGTAGCTTTACCCTTCCCCCTTCATCTCTTTAACTTTTTTTACTTGGCCTTAAAATGGGAAAAGGCTGTAATTCAGATTCATAAGTGAAAACTGTTAGGGAGAGCAGAGCATAACTTAAGGCAATAAAAAGTTCCTGGCATTCATGCTCTCTAAAGACACAGACATCTAGACTTCTTGTCTGCTGTTGCATGAGGGGGAACAAAAGTAGTCCACAGTGTTAAGCATTAAAAAGGAATCACTCAGTTGCAGGATTCCTGGCATTAAGACTGGATGGATATTGACCAAGCAAAATACAAGCATGACAGAGCAGCACTATCTTGAAAACAATATCATTTGACTAAGTGGCAAACAGAAAATTATTCCATTTCCAAGTAATGTCAAAGACCAGGGTTTTAATTAGCAAGAGTATGAATAGATGAGGTATACATAATTTATCCATAGGTTCATCTGATGCACAGTTTTGATCCCAAGAGTTTTTGTTGCTAAAAGTCCTACTCTTGCACTGTCAAAAAGCTGTGCATCCTCTACACTTTCTACTATCAATTTTATTGTCCTGCTGAATCTCAATGTTCACCTTCTTATTCTTGGCAGGCTTTTATGTGTTTGCTTACACTATAATTAAATGTTCTGTATTCATTACTTTCCAGTTCTGACTTTTAATTACTCTTTTCAGTGTAATTACTCCACCACGTACATTCAGTCAAATGTGTTACTCCGTGCATGTCCAAAATTTATTAAACTAGGGTAAATGTGTGGTCAATTAAACTACTACACATACAATTCCATCTGCTCTTAAAAGAAGCTCTTGAGCCTCTAGTGTGCTTTCAATGGCATGAATTACAGACATATAAATCCCCTTTCTTACTCTTTCCCATCAGCTCTTGTAGTCTGCCCGTTATTAGTGGCAAATTAATTGAATATAGGGAAAACAAACACACGTACAAACGAACAAGATTTGGGTTAAGTCAATGATTTCAGATGGTGAGAAAGTTAATAGACAGAGGATTCTTAGTCTTCCTGAAGCTCCTAGATGCTGATGTTAATTATCCAACACAACCTCACTTTCTCATTATTCTTTTTCATAGTATTCCAGCAAAGCAAAAGAAAAGAGAAAGTTTGGGTGAATCCCTTAGTATCTAGCTATTAGAAATATTTTGGTTGGTAGCTGTTATCCTGTACGTCCCACATTTTAATCCTATTGAAAATCCTCTTTTGAAAATCAAGCTCCAGAGAGCAGAACCAAATTAACTGTAACACTAACTTAGACACCTTGAGAGTTTCTTAAAAGACCCTTTAATTTGATTTTTGATGTCGAATCTTTGCAATCACATGCATGTCACGTAAAGTAGAGTTCGTTTTGATTTTTCTTTCATATGAATTTTGTATTTCTGATGTAATCTCCAACTGCTTCAGAGTGCAAGCTCAGGAAAAAAAAAATTAGCAGTCAGATTAATCTCACTTGAGTTTAGTTAGCTCTAAATCAGCTGTCTAGGAAAACAGTAGGGATAAACAGGCACTTCTACAAGGCAATAAAGCCCCTGCTCAAAAACCTGACATATTTATGGCAAGATCAGCCAGCACCTCTAGGAATACCTGTCCCTCTCCTCTGTTAAAGGAAAAGAGTCTAAACCTTAGATGTATAGAAATTGTATCTAAAACTATATACAATGCATACAACCTGCAAACAAGCTTATTCAAAGATAGAGTGATTTAATACAAGATTTTATGCTGAATAGATTGGAATAATTTTGCATTTAATACCATATTCTCAGAGAATGGATGAGTATTTATGGCACTTCTTGCTTTTTCTTAAACTTTGCAGAGAATCCTTTGCCAGAGTGCGACAGAATACAGACATGACCTTAGTTTTTAGAGTACCTTTTCATATTAAAGGGAAACTTTCTAAAATAGGCAATAAAACACAAAGAGATACAACCTAATTTATATATAGTCCATATCAGGTTGAAATAACATCTAATGAATTTCATCCTGAAGTAAATTCATATAGTCAGGTTTAACAGCCTTTCATAAACTGGATTTATGCTCAGTGGGCTAAATTCTCCTTTCAATTAATTTTCATGAATGGTGTTTGCTGCAATGTAAATGAGAAGAGAATCTGTCTCCAAATGCCTAGAGGCCTTTATTGGGAGTTTGCTGATGAAGCATACAAGGATACTAAAACAATGTTATCTGCATCTAAGCGTAGCCTTAAAATTAGATAGCAGTTAAGATATGTCCTCTTTTATTCTGCTGATTTAGAAAGTGGAATACAGTTATTGGAAGAAAGGATGCAGATTAAAAGTCAATGAGATTTTATTGCATCATGGATAATTATTTTCCATTGTTTTACTATTATTTCTTCATTTAGGAAAAGACAATGATTCAAATAATTCTATCAGTTCAGTAGCTTTATGTTCCATATATAAGGCAAGAAATTGGAGTAAATACAAAATTTTCAGTCATGAACCTTTCGCCTCCAAGTTAATTTTCTTTAAAAAATGATGCTATATACATAAATAGTGTAGTATGTACTTTCATCTATAGGATTAGTGGATATATATGTATATCAACATAAATATGCCATTAATAGACATCATCATTAGTATCTTGGTGGTAGATGAATGCTCTTTGAAAGCTATGTAGCTTTAAAGTTGTTGAACACTTTGAAAACATCTCCCATTTTTTTTAGCATCCAAGGAGTACATGTAATATAGAATATAAGGGAAATAAAGTAATAGCCAAGAAAAGATTCATTAAAAAGATCTAATGAAATCTAATAAGTCATGTAAATCCATAAGGTTTCTCTGGTAATTGTGGGATAAATGTGTAAAGTGATATGATTTTAAAATTATAGCTACCAGTAATTACTTTGGGGTTAGGAAGAAACTTCCCATGTATGGGTCTGATTTATCTTCATATTAAAGGTACATGAACTAGACATTGGCTCAGGATAAAAGATGGGAAATAAGTGTTAATGTTAATCACAATGTCATTTCCTATGTGGTAGGAAGACCCCAAATTTCATTCCACCCAGAGGCTTTTAGTCATCTAGAAGTGATTATGAAAAGCTTTAATGATATTAATAAATATTTCCTTATACCGTCCCTAGCTCCCTTAAGCTTCTGACTATAAAAAAAATCCAATCTATATTTCTCTAATTAAGCTACATCCATTGTGACTCATATTATAATTGTTCTTCTCCAGAGGTGCAAGCAATATTTTATAATATACAAATCAGTGCACATCAATCCAAAAGAAAATCCATGACTTGTGACTGCCCCAGTTTTCCACACTCATTTATTTCAAAAGATTTTTCTCATCATAATCGTTCTTGCCCTTTCCAGCTTCATATTCGTGTCTGTAGCAAGTGACCATCCATGCCTATATAAATTTCTTTATCTGGTGCCAGAAGGAAGAATTTAAATAAAATGAAACTGCTCGAGAAGCTCTATTTTGCACTATTTAACTCTTCTGTAGAATAGAAAAGTCTTCCAAGAACTTGAAAAGTCAGTTAAGCATTATCTATTTTGAAAAAAAGAATGTAGAAAATATTAGCTTTCATTTTCACAGTATTATTTAAATTCTAATTTTCTTTAGTTCAAAATAATACTTTTGGAGCTGGAGAACATAATGCCACAGCTACAGTGATAATGAATATTATATTTGAATTGAAGAGGAAATTTTTTTTAGGGATTCTGTTAAACACATTAGTTACTTAGAGTTTTGTTGAAGCTTCAACATGGAGCATAACTTACAAAAATGCTTACATGCATTTTTTCCAAATAGCCTTGCAAATGAGACTACTTTTCTTAAGCAACAATTTCCAGTTAGAAGATCAAAATATATACAGTCCATTTCATCTTAGCAACACAGCTCCAATAGCATGGCAAACCACTTGATTTCCTTGCTTCACAACTCCAGTGTTTCCTTTCTGAAAATAACTTTTCAGTACCACAATTTTAGGCACAAAATACTCACAGTACCGGAAAATTATTTCTGCAGTGACAACATATGCAGATTCAGGAACTGTATCTACCAGATCCTATTCTAGAATGTCTGATTAACATTTCCTCTCAGCTTTTATGTTTCCCAACATAATGTGCATGTGAAAAACTGGTAAGACCACAGTGAAATGCAAAAAAAACCCCACAATTCTGTTGCTTTGGAACAAGATCCGTGCATGCACTAGCACACATGACTAGTACTGTCACGTGCTAGTGAAATACTGGGGGATTTGGCGATTTGGCTAACTCTGATGCAACTTTCTTTGTGTCAGCAATGACTCAGGGTAAGTTGGATTCAGAGCCTGTGGAGAGTGGCAAATCCTTCCAGTGGATAATTCATGCTCACCTAGATAAGAGCTTAAAGACGCTGGTTTCACAGGGACTTGAACCTGTCTTAACAGCTAATCTTATTTCCTCCCCAACCAAAACATCTCAGTAGCCAATCCAGTACTTGCTATTAATTTCCAATCTGGTGAAAAAATAAAAATCCATTTAAGTACAAAAACACTGCAAGGAAAAGACACAAATATGTTCCTGGGATGGGAATGAAAAGCAATGGGAACATTACCCCCCATGAAGAAAGGTTTGAGAGTTGGGGCTGTTTACCCTGGAGAAGAGAAGGCTCCAGGAGACCTTATAACACCTTTAGTTGTTACAAGGGGCTTGCAATAGAGCTGGAGAGGACTTTTCACAAGGAAATGTGGTGATCAGAGAAGAGGGAATAGCTTTAAATAAAAAGAGGGCAGGTTTAGATTAGATATTAGGAAGAAATTCTTCACTTTGAGGGTGGTGAGGCACTGAAATGGGTTGCCAAGAGAAGTTGTGGATTCTTTATCCATGGAAATGTTCAAGGCCAGGCTGGATGGAGCTCTGAGCAACCTGGTCTAGTGGAAGGTGGCCCTGCCCATGGCAGGGGTTTGGAACTAGTGTTCTTTTCTTAGTCCCTTCCAACCCAAACTATTCTATGATTATTCTATGATGCTCTGTACTTTCTGCAGAAATGGGCTGCTCAACGCATCTCACAATCATGCCCTTAAATGTAAAGCTCTAAAATATCGAAATGTATCTCTCACTTCTCAGTTAATGAAGCTTAAGTGTAGTTCAGGACACCACATCTGGAGGATTGGAATTAGCAGAAATTATTCCTATCTTAGGTGTTTATTTCACAATACAGCACACGTCAGGTGTGTGGCTGAATGGGGCTCAACGCTAACGTCATGCCAGACAAGTTAAATGTCCTTTCATCAGAGCAATAAAAGGAGCTTCTCAGAAGTGCACTCTCAGTAAGTTCACAGACAACACTGAGCTGAGCAGGAATGTTGATCTACTGGAGAGCTGGAAGGCTCTGTAGGGGTATCTGCATGGGCTAGATTGATGGTCTGAGGCGAATTGTAAGAAGTTCAACAAGGCCGGGTGCTGGGTCCTGCACTTGTGTGACAACACCCCATGAATCATACAGGCTTTATGGAGAGTGTCTGGAAAGCTGCCCAGTGGAAAAGGTTCAGCTGGTCAACAGCAGCTGAACATGATCCAGGGTGTGCCCAGGTGGCCAAGAAGGCCAGTGGATCAGCCATGGTGTGACCAGCAGGACCAGGGCAGTGATTGTCCCCCTGTACTGGGCACTGGTGAGGCCACACCTCAAATCCTGTGTTCAGTTCTGGGCCCCTCACTGCAAGAAAGACCTTGAGGTGCTGGAACGTGTCCAGAGAAGGCAGAGGACCTGGGGAAGGGTCTGGAGCACAAGTCTGGTGAGGAGTGGCTGAGGGAGCTGGGGGTGTTTACCCTGGAGAAAAGGAGGCTCAGAGGGGACCTCATTGCTCTCTACAACTGCCTGAAAGGAGATTGTGGTCAGATGGGGGTCAACCTTTTTTCCAAGTAACAAGTGATAGAATAAGCAGAAATGGCTTCAGGTTGTGCCAGAGGAGGTTTAGATTGTATATAAAGAAAAAAAAATATTCATATAAATAATGTCAATAATGCCCACTGTCAAGCATCAGAACAGGCACCCCAGGAAGGTGGTTGAGTTGCCATCCATGTTGGTATTTAAAGGATGTAGACGTAGTGCTTAGAGATGGTTTAGTGATGGCCTTGGCATGGCCAGTTTAACGGTTGGACATGATGATCTTAAAGACCTTTTTTAACCTGTATTATTCTATGATTCTACGTGTGGGTCTTAATAGATTCTGAAGTCTGCCTTTGAAATCCATCAAGGCTATTTATGAGAAAGACATAATCAGGACTAGCCTTTGAGCTGTGAAACTCTTGTCAGGGAAGAGCTTTGACATGCAGGACAAGTTCTTGTTCATACAATTATAGCATATCTTGGATGGGGAGGCCTGAATACCCTACAGCTTTGCTCACAAACATGAAATCAAAATTCAGTTTTCCTTAACAGAAACACTTGAAATACAAAACTCATCAGGGGCGGGTAAATCTACAATAGGATATCATCCCTTGTCTCAAGTCCTGCTAATGCTACAAGTTCTAGACCTTGAAGGAAAGCAAAGAGTTCTGTCAATGCATTCAGCCCTGATATTCTCTTAAAAATATGTTTTGATGTGCAGGGTAGTGCAGGATAGCCTTAAATTATACTACTATGCAACTTAGAAGTCATGTTCTGCAAGATGGCCTGGAGCCACTAGAGCTTTCTCAGCTGTGAGATCTGTGCTATACCTCTAAGAACTCTCAAGTGTGATGTTTAAGAAAAAGATAATAGAAAAGGACAAGGGTTTTTTTCATGTTAGACCTTTTCTGCAATAAACTAGACGATAATACAGAGCCAATGTGTCATCACTCATCAGCCTCAGTTTGATCCACAAATCATTCACGCACATCATGTCATATGCTAGAGGTGCCCTAGCTCAGATAAGCATTACATTATATGAAAAATTAATCACTTTTTTTCCCCCAAAACCCATTGCATATAATACTGAGTGTCTTTGCATTGCAGCACTTAGACTATTTTTATCACATCATTATTCATGAAAAATGTGAAACAAATAACTGCTACTGTTCCCTGTTTCACAGACCTGGTGTGTTGTGTCTGACTGATTTCAGCTCAGATAATTTGAACCAGAGGTATGTATTGGGAAGGCCATGGTGTTTAAAGCTACATTTACCAAAGTGTAGGTTACAAACCAAGATATAATTCTGTTGAGTTAGGTTTGTAAAATAATCTCAAGTGGAGAGTTCTGTCCACTTGGCCTCGTTAGGCCTTACATATTATGTCTTACCTGCTCACCTACACACTTCACTTTCCCCTCTCCTTCTTTTGGAGCTTTTTGCACTGCAGAGGTCTACTGTGCAAAGGGACTGAACTGCAATTGTTCTGTCCATACTACTACTGCTACTACTACTACTACCAAAAAAGGTGGAAGTGAGATGAAAGCCCAGGTGAGTAAGAGGGCAAATGGGTTTACACATGCAAACACAGCAGTCCTGTTTCTGACACCATGCATACCAGAAGGCAACTTCATTGTCTTAGGGAAGTTATTCTAGATTTGCATTTGAATGAGCATGTAGATAAGTGGGCCTGGTAAATCAGTCTGACTCATTCTAATCCAGGAGACACTGGCTTTGAATCATGTGTTGATTAAATACCAAGTCACCACCACATACCAACTCACCGTTCAACTTTTTAAAAAAACCCCAAACCATCAAAAGAAACAGTATTAAGATTTTAAAAAGTCTGATTTCCAAGTATAGATACTGCTATTTATTTTTAGAATATGAAGAAACACTGGTGGTTCACACTTCAAAAAAGTGTGTACAAAAAGGTCTTAGAAGTTAAGATGCTTTTAAATAAACTACATGAATAATTGATGCATAAATATCAGCAGATATTTGCACCACAGTGTCTCAAAGCATAGCTTCAGATGGTTTAATAGTTCAGCTGTATTTATCAACTACTACTTTGTTGTACAAGTCTGCATTTTAAGCCCCAGTGATCAGGGGTATCATCATAAGAAAACAGTTTATATCTCTCTCTACTTACTATAATAAGATGAATTGTGGATAGCTAATAGAGATTACACAGTGTGTTTTGCCATCAGCTTTTACACTTTCCAGGGTCATCCTTATCATTCTAAAGAGATATTGCAATGGAAAATGCAGCACTATATCAACAGGAAAGAATGCAAATTTCACTTGATCAGTGGATCACATTAGTTGTTTGGAGACTGATGGCAGCTCCAGCAATTCAGAAGCTCCACAAGTATATCCATAAGGTCAAAATACAATTTAGGACTTGTTTTCTTGCAGTGGTGCTAGTGGAAAATGCCATTTCTACCACTCTGATTTACTTCTTTAGTGAGTATGTCTTAATACAAAAAATTTGTTGCTCTTGTTGCTGAAGCTTCTGCTAAAGCTTCCCTATAAAAATACACTTAATCTGAGAGCTGCAGTATTTCATCTGCTTTCAGCCTTTAATAGAGTGGAGGAATTCATTAAGTCATCTGAAAGCAATTTTCAATTATGAAAATACAATTTAAATAAGGGGAAGAGGAGTCTTTGAAGATGACAAAAGTGGGAAGTGATTGACACACTCTGTTGTCAGCTGGAATCAATTTCACACTTGGGGAAAAATACTTTCTCTAGGGTCACTTGGGAAAGATCATCCATCAGCAGGGGGGAAACTGCAGGGAACCAGGAAAGGAGAGAGAAGGTAAATCCCTTCACCTTGACAAAACTAAGCATCTTTAACATAAGTACTGAACCTCATAGCATGGGCACTCAAGGCAAAAACTAAGGAATTATAGGAATGTGTCCAAATTTGGGTCTTATTCAGGCACAGTGTCATTTAGCTTCACAAACAGCTTTGTCTCAGCAAGCACAGCAAGGTATCCGCAAAGGTTGTTGCAGCTTCTGAATAACACAACAATAACATAAGTAGTGTTAATGCTTAAAGATGCAGAGTCTCAAGCTAAGCTTTGCAGTCTGGTGTGGGTCTGAGAGCCAGCTCTTCTTTCCCCAGAGAAAGGGGCTCTTATGGTGCCAGTTCTTCCTACATCCTAGTCAAGATAAAAACACAAATTAAAATACTCTGAGTTCCTGGTATGCCATGCATCCTTGGCACAGTTGCCAAACTGCTGTTGGGCTACTAGCAGGAAATATCTCTTATGAAAATACTTAGGAGAAGCTGTGATGATAAGTTTGTGCTACATCAAATGAGGCACTAGTTTCTAATAAAAAACAGCATAGGCCTGAAATCT
>VXBB01024301.1:654580-665925 GCA_013399915.1 Illadopsis cleaveri
AAAAAAAAAGAAAAAAAGGCCCTGAAGTCAGTTTGCAGAGGGGCAGTGACTGACAATAACAGGTTCAAAAAGCAGGATTTCATTCCACGTAAATATTGTGGAGTGGTGCATGGGAAAAATGACTGATGGCTACAGCAAGCAGATTACACACATGGGTAGAGGGGGAACATTCCCCTGAAAGCACTGCTGACAAATTGTTCCCTCTTCTGTGTTGCCTCTTTCAAGCAGAGGCTGTTGTAAGTGGCAAGGCTGCTCACACATTTGTTCATGCACCAAGGCAGGATAATAATTTTGAAGAATCCTTTCAATGATTTTTACTACCTTAATGCAGTGAAACCAGAACTGTTAAAACCACAATTGTACTGATTATAGCCACTATTTAAGAGCACTGAGACATGCACAAGCACTTGGGAGACTCAGACACTAGGAAGAATTAATACATGGACATTTGAAAGTATATAAATGAAATAGAGAAAACTTAACAGTGGAGTTAATAATTGGAAATCAAAATAGTTGGAACAATCCTTCTTCTTCTCTCTGCTGCCTCTTCTCAAAACAACCCAGGCCACATCTCTGATGCCTGCTGCTCGGCTTTATATATGTTGTGTGGCTGTGCTTGTTTCCATTGTAGGCTAGGAATGTGGGCTGGTTCTTATTTTTCTTAGTCTTCCTATTTATTTATCTCAGTCAAAACAAATGAAACCTTAAAACCTATAATATGTACTTAAACCCTGTGATATGTAGTTGCCCTGCCAGTGAAGGATTTAGCCTGAGGGAAACCATTACAAGAATTGTGTTTTCCTCTGGTCCCCACAGGTCATCTTCAGGCCACAGGCAATTCTGGAATTCAAGTTTCTTTTGAAGACTGGTGTTTTTGTATTTGCCCAGATGCTGAGAATACTGCCTTAACAAACCACTTCCCTGAGTTCTTCAAGTGATGGCATTGTGAATACATGCTGCATTCAGAAGGGCCTGAAATAAGGATCTGTGAAGCTTCACACTTTGCTAGGAAAACGTTGGAAGAGTGGGTCCAGCAGGAGAAGTGACTTGCAGCCTGTCCTGCTTTTGTTGCCCACTGCTGTGGTGTCCAACCAACCAAAAGACCCCTGGTTTTACTGGGAAGATTTCTCATTGTCCCAGCACAGAAAGAGAAGACTATGGACTGCAACAGAAAGCTCTTGGGTCCCATGAAATCAGTGATGTTTAGGTCCTAAATAACTTTTAAAAATCTCACCTAAATTGTCCTCAACAAAAGAATTTGGATGTTTTTGAAGAACTATCATCAGGAGCTTAAAATCTCATTTCAGTTTCTGTAGCAGTTAGGGAGTGATTTATACAAGAAATGTCACTGCTGTAGGGAGCAGATTTAAGTAAAGAGGCTGCCTACTATAATAGACTTTTGCAAAGATGAACTTTGAATATAAATCCTTATAATAGAGGGGATAAGTATTTATATAAATTCTTTCTCTGATGTCTAGGTGGTTAATAAATCTAACTCTGTGGTATTAACATCAGAAGGTATTGATCCTTCTATTTTGGAGGCTATACATTTGCATTGATTTTATTTTTTGCCCTTTTTGTTTGTGCATTTGTAACTCTTGCTAGGTGGGTCTGTTTGACTATCA
Source organism: Illadopsis cleaveri (assembly GCA_013399915.1). Taxonomy (NCBI): domain Eukaryota; kingdom Metazoa; phylum Chordata; class Aves; order Passeriformes; family Timaliidae; genus Illadopsis; species Illadopsis cleaveri. The sequence goes on from VXBB01024301.1 coordinate 656,206, forward strand.
TTTAACAAGTTTTCAAGTAAAAATTTGAATAAGAGTCTGTTCAAGACACATAATGTGTTCATTTTAAAGTATTAATTAGATTCTATGAATTGTTTTTTCTTACAGTGAAGAGGATTACTTGGCATAAATTTATTAGTATATTTAATATATTTTTTATTTCTCTGTTGTACATAACTGTGAAAAATTTTAATATAGCATCTGGTCTACTAAAAGGTAGGAAAATTATAATCTGATCAGTTTACCATACCTTTCAGTCCTTTTCTTAATGTAGATAAATATGTGCTGCATAATGATAAGACATTTTGGGAAATAATTGATCAATTAGACTTTCCTCCTCCATTTGAAACATGTTTATATGTATGCTATGGGCTCTGGAAATGATTATCACAGCAGTGAAAGTTATGCCACTTATGCAGATGATGTACTGCTGCAATCCTAAGCATTGCCATTGTGTCATGTAGCTCCAGGCTCTTATAAATGACTTTGAAATGATAAAATCACTGTTCTGGTGTATTACAGGAACTAAAATGAGACCCCAGTGGTTTCCATGCAAATCATCTCTTGTGAGAAATTTGTCAGTGTCAAAGTTAAGTCTGTTGAATTCAATGTCCTCTGAATGAAAGTTTCATTAAATGCTTTTCATTACACATAATGGCCTATTTTACAAGGGTTTAATCTAAAGATATAAGGAGCACTAAGGTATAAGAAAATATTTCTGGTCATAAACAGCCTGCTGATAACCATATTTTCTAAAAGTTCTATTCCCTTGCTGCACAATGGATTGCATTTCTAATAGTCTGTCATTTTTACAAGCAGAGACCTGCCATTACCTCAAGAGAAACTCTTTTCACCCTGTACAAGCAAGGAGGATTTAGGAGATTCAACAGACAGACAGTGACAAAAATTTGCATTGATGCAGATCTTATGTTAAGAAGTGTGGTTAATAGTGGTCCAAGATAGGGAAGTGAGATTTATGGAATGGGATTACAGATGTTTTCCCCCATCTGCACTGGCAATCAGATGTACCCCATTCTGAAGCATATTTAACATCAGCCTGTACAAACTGGCTAATTTATGTTGGGTTCATGCAGGTGGATTGCAGTTGACTACAGGTAACATGAACTGTGGCTGACATTTATGGTATATAGTTAAGGAACACAGCAAAGAATTACCTTGTGTTCTTAAGAGGTTATGTGTTGTCTCACTCAACCTTCCCTCTCACATTAAACAATGAATACATGCATTGTTTCTCTATATTATTTCCCTTTGGAGTGTGATTAACTTTCACAGGATAAGATGTTACTCAAAATATTCTGACTACATGTCACTTTCAGACAGCCCTTTTGGCAAAAACGCATTACATGTCCACATAAATGTTCATCTAGTCTCAAAGGTTTTCCAGGATTTTGAGGGCTCTTCCCTCCTATTAGCTGTCACCTAGATTCAGTATACCTTAATTGTCACCTTATATGAAGTTTTTTATCTTTTCCATATCTTTCAGTTCAGGGAAGCCCTCAGCACATCCCTTTACTTCTTGTTTCCTAGAGTCCACTCTGAGTGGATGATCCCAAGAAGATCCATTACAAATGCCTTTCAGGATGATTTGTTTGTTCTGATCCCCACGATTACCTTCCCATCTGGTATGGTTTCATTTGTTTGCATTAGAGGAAGTTATCCCTGATATTTATTACATGATCCCCCAGATCTCTTACAGGACCAATTGATTCCATAGGAAAAATTACTGATCTTGTGACAGAGAGAGGGCATATAGAAGAGAAGATCAATAAAAGTCCATCAACACAAATTTTAAAACCACTGCTAAGAGTTTCAAATGCTATTGATATTGGCTGGATATCTTTTGGACTGATATGCAAAATTAACTTCTTGGATTCAGTGAAGAACAGATTGAAATTATGTGTCCTTTGATGTCCTGAAAGCCAAACAGATGATCTAATGATCCAGTGAGATCTTAAAGTATATATAAGGAGCTATTTAACTTGATAAAACTCAGTAGTCTCCAGATAATGCTTTACATATATATATACACACATATATATTTTTATATATAATCATGTATCTATAACACCATCAATTTTATTTGGTTTTTATGTATTATATACCCCAAGTTTCACCTTAAAGAGCAAGCTGAAAATAATATGTCTACCCACTTGTTCTCCTGGTTGCTGGAGCTTATATTGCAGCTCTTCACTTGTGTCCACATCAGTAACTGAGATGATAAAATATATCTCAGTTCTGTGAGACATGGAGAGCTCATTAGCCAAGGCACCATTTATATTTCTAGTGACATCCATTTATTTTAACAGCTTTACCTATGGTTCACCGAAATGAAGCAAATGACTTAAAAAAAAAACAACAAATCAGGGGCAATTGTTTTTTGAAAAATCCTGCCTCAGCCAGATAAAAAACCATGATAGGAATCCACTGTGTAGTTCATTCTCTGGTTCCAACACAGTTCCAATCCAAGCATCTCTCTCTAATTTCCAGCAGTGTACATAGCAACTATTCCCTCGTTCCATAAATTCTAGAGTACTAACGTAAAACTTTACTGTGATCATAATTAATGGCCCTTCTTATTTCACCATCTCATTCAATTATTATAGTAATGTGAGCATTATCTTTTATGAGTAGTATTTATTAAATACAAATTAAAGTGGCACAGTAAATCTTTTCTGCTCACCTTTCCTATGCTTTTACTGTGATGTGTGAAAATGTTGAAAGCTATTTTGTATCAGCGTTTTATCTTTTGAAACTCTAATGAGAAAATAACTTTTTTGAAGCCATCTTTTTAAGAGGAAACGCATGCACAAAACAAGATTGTTGTAGAGAAATCAGGGACTACAGAGAAACCCACTTGGCAGGCAGGAAGAAGCTGGCTGAACAAACATATTGGATCATAGGAGTTTGCAGAGCAGTTAACATGCACCGAGTGTTTTTTGGAATCTGTACACATACACAGTGTCATCCTGCCACTGGCTGCCACACAGCTGAGCCCATTATCTTTTCTAAATTCCATCTTCTAATTCACCCTTTGTACCTCTTACACCTACCAGTAAATAAAACTAGGTCTGCCTGACTCATGGTCTGGGGGGCGTGTGTACCACCACACACTTTTCCTTAAGTCAACACATGAGGACAGCAATATTTAAAGTAGAACCTTTAAATTCAGCTTGGCATTACATGCTGCTCAGCTCTTAAAATGTAACTGCAAAAATGGTGCTATGGGATTCCACATTTATCATCTCTTGAAGAGTTCTATGTCTAATGAGATCAGATGGTTGTAGTAAATGCCAATTCTGCAAACTCCTCCTGGGAACCAAAAGTCAAGCACCTTTTTTTCTGGCCCATTCATTATGACCTAGGATATGGATTAGGACAGAGTTGTCTTAGCAATTGTCTCGAAGGTAAGAGCAAAGACCTTGAAGGGGTGCCCACAACTGCTGAGCCTGTTCTCTGGTGTTGCGTGGATGGGGTCTCATGCAATGCTTTCCAAAAATGGATTTTTCAGAATCCCACTGCTATGATCAGGAGAAGTATTTCAGAACGAATTCCAGCCAAAATGTATTTATGACCAGGTTAAAACAATTTGTTCTTGTGTTAACCTTGTCCTCTGTTTCATGTAAGCATTTAGTATTCCAGGTGCTGAGCAGAGCATGACTTCCCTGTATCATAGCCCAAGAGCCAAACCAAGACTTTGGCTCTTTGACCCTTCTTACCAATGTTTTTTTGGGTTTTTTTTGGTCCAATTAGCACACAGTCAAGCACAGGCCCAGTTGGGAGGCAACAGCAAACAGCTGAGAAGCAATAAGGAACAGATTTTTAAATTACCACATGGAAATCATTTACCTCCTCCCTGCTGAGAGCAGCATCTGATTCAGTGAGCAGTTCTCTCTTACTGTTATGGCCTAAATTAACTCTTGTGACTTTGTCCTGAAGCAAAGAAAAAATGCTCATGTTATCAGTCAGTATTAGCCAGAAGGAAGCAAAGCACAGCTCCACCCATCATACAGAATCCCACTGTAACATCATTCATAATTTGCAAATGAGGAATAAGAACATAGCCATGTATGCAGTGAAACAAAGAAAAAAATCATCCCAGAAGAAACACTCTGTGGTGCTCATATTGTCATCTGCAGCCTTCTGTGCTCACCTTTCTTGTCCCTGTAAATGTGGTTGAGCACAGGGAACCGCCTCCTGTCAGACTCACCTCAATCCCTGGAAAGGTGATGGAACACCATCTCTATGCACATCTGGAATGATGTGTCCTGTTCTGGGCTCCTCAGCACAAGAGAGACATGGAGTTCCTGGGGCAGGTACAGCATAGAGGAACAAAGTGGATTAGGGACTGGAGCATCTCCCTTGCAAGGACAGGCTGAGGGAGCTGGGCTCGTTCAGCCTCAAGGAAAGATGACTGAGGGAGGACCTCATCAATGGCCATCAGTATCTGAAGGGAGGATGCCAAGATGATGGAGCCAGGCTCTGCTCAGTGGTGCCAAGCAATAGGACAAGAGACAATGAGCAGAAACTGATGCCCAAGAAATTCCACTTGAATATCAGAAAAAACTTCTTTGCTGTGCAGTGACCAAGCACTGAAATAGTTTGCCCAGAGAGGCTGTCGAGTCTCCCTCATACAGATAATCAAGAACCATCTGGATGCAATCCTGTGCCATGTGCTCTAGGATGGTCCTGCTTGTGAAGGGAGGTCAGACCAGATGACCCACTGTCATCCCTTGCCACCTAACTCATTCTGTGACTCTGCTAAAGTATAAAAAGTAGTCTTGCTACAGCATTCCACAATAACATAGCTGTGTTTGAAATTAGGAGGTGTATTACATTTGCAGATCACTTTCATCCTGGAATGAGATAATGTACCTAGCTTTCTCTATTTCATATTTCCTCCTGATAACAATGAAGTTCTGGCAAAATGTTATTTTTCTAGACCTTGGGTTCCTTGTGCCCTGCCTTGTTTAATCTACAGGTCTTCTTCCTCTTTATGTCCTGCATCTTGGTTATTCTTTTGAGGTATAAAAGCTAAAGTCCCTTTGTGGACTTGATCTAACCACAGTCTAACACAACAATGGGAGCGAGATCCTTTGCAAATGTCTTGGGGCTCTACTTATGTGTGAGAAACTCTTCTTTCCTCATTTAGTACATCAAGCCTAAAGATATTTGGTTATATAGCTTAGGATCAGATGTGGCTGACACAACATCAGCCTGGACTGAGGACAGGGCATGCTGTCCTATAGCTATAAAAAGCTGATTCACACAGACTCTGGGATGATTAAGTTTGTAGCAGCAGCAAATTTTACCTGTGCAATTGATTCCAAAAGCAATGTCTGTGGGAGACCACAGGTAGTCTTTCTGCAGACTGGTAATTCCCTCTTGAAACAACCAATTCTCTTTTCTTTATTCTAGCTATTCCCCACCTTCTATTTCTTGTACTGATTCCCATATTATCTAGCCTAACTAATAATGTCCCATGTGGGACTATATTAAATGATTTACTGAACTCCAGGTAGATTAGATCTTTTGTTTATAAGATCAGTTAGCTTATCACGAAGAGCTATCATTCTAGTCAGGCACAGACAATGTTTGCTAAACTGTCCCATTTTCCATATTTATCACTTTTCTTCATTTAACTGCTTTTTATTTGCTGGCATTTAAGAGCCTTGCAGCCCTTAGCTCAGCAGTTCAGCATTTATCCACATGCTGTGTGAGCTATACCTGTTTCATTCCTGTCATAAAAATGTTCCTTACAGTTCACAGGTCCAGTTAAAACTCCCTGCTGTCAGACTTGTAATGCTGGGCCAGATGTGGGTTATCTGGTCCTTCAAGATTTGTGATAGCATTGCACTTTTAAAAAGTTTCTTCTACACAGTCATTTGTTATTTCCATGGCATCACTGGTAATTCTGCCTTTGTTCTCTGCATTCAGGACCATTATTGTTCCATTATCTTTACTGAGGATTTAAGCAATTCAGTTTTGGTGCCATCACAAGATTGTCTGAACCTCTACCAGTACAGATTGAGGATGGATGCAACCTTTTAGGACTGCTGTCCTTTTATTCATGTGGCAGTAGAAAACTTTTACCCATTTGTTCCAGTTTCATTACAGATAAGTGAATCCAGATCTGCAAAGCAAGCAGGAGTTCACAGGGCTGAGGATGATATTCTTGTTAGTTAAAAAAAATTTGAAACCTTGATAACTGCAGGGCAAATACTCCTCGCAGAAATTGTGCTGCTTTTGCTGTCACATCTCGTTACTACGTTTAAGCTGATGTCTTTGAGCTGGAAACAGATACAGAGTCAGCTGTATATCAGAGACAGATACAGAGTCAGCAGCAGAGTGATGTTGATTAGAACATGATAAAACGTCAGGGAAAAGGCATTAGAAAGAAAAGCAGCAAGCAAAATTTGGATGAGAAACCACTGATTTAATTGTATATATGACATAAAGCAGATCCATGGCAGAACCAGAAACAGAGGTTGGGCTGCCAATACAAGTTCATGTTAACCACTTCACAGTACAGCTTCTTTTGAGTCTGTTACATCAGTCTTGGTTAAAACTTATGATGGACAGAGGCAGAGAGCAGGGTATGTATAAAGGTGGGGCTGTCAGAGCAGCTGTCCTGATTTGTACACCTTGCAGTGACATGCCCTGAGGGCTTTGCACAAGTCTGTGTCAGTGGTCACAGTGGCAAGAGGAGGTGATACCTTCCTGGACAGAGCAGAACAGCATAAAAAGCTTTCCCTCCTTAGTTTCATAGTCATTGACCCTCACCCTACTGCCCCTGTGCTCTTCTCCTTTGGTGCCCAGACTACAAAGCCATGATTATTTTCTTTATGCATAGCTTATGCTCAGACCTTCCTAGTTTCTCTGCACCCTTATCAAAGCTGATAAAAGCACCTCCCTAAGCTTCGGGCTTTTGTTGTGGCCTTCGGATATAATTTGAAGATGTGAGGAGTTTTGTTTGTTTGTTCCCTGTAAAGCTAATTCTGCCTGTGCTGTTGCTGCTGACCCGACCCCCTCCGTACTGTGGGGATCCCTAAGTGGCACAGCACTCTCTGATCTTTCTCAGAGGGCTTGTATTCCTCCCTTGGATTGATGCTCCTACTAATAAACATGAGACTTAATTTGAACTTCAAATACTAGGAAAAGAAACCATTCCCAGACTGTAAAAGCGAGAGAGGATTAAACAGGACAGTATCCTAATGGAGCAGAGGCAGGCCTCAGTAATTAGAGAGGCGCAGGGCCTCGGGTGTCACAGCACAACAGAACAGCGTCTCCAGAGGTTGCTTCCCCATACAAAATAGGATGAAGTGTTAATAAAAAATGTGAGGCTTAATTAGGATCACAAATACTGAGAGAAGAAATCAACTCCCAGGCTGTATAATTATAAAAACATTAGAAGCTCAAATACTTAAAAAGTAGCAGAAATTGTGGGGTGTTTTTTCTAGACTTGCATGGACACAACATACTGTCCATAAGTGTAGGAGTCCAAATGATTTTTGGCTTATTTGGCACTGTCTTGGCTGGGGCTAAAAGAAGAGCTTTCAATTACGGTCATGTTTCTCTTCAGCTCAAAGGACAGAACCAGTCTCCTGTAGCCCACTCGTCAGCATGTGTGTGTCACTGGGGAGCAATAACCTTTATAGCAAAGTCAGTCTTTCTGAAAAGTGGAAAATAAGGTGTCTCAAAACCAAACCCTGCTCACGCCTCAGGTTTTTATTGTAAAAATATCTTCTCATGTTTTCACCAATTTCTGGCAGTCTGGGAGAAAATCAAAACAAATTTGAAGAGATTTTTGTTAGCCTGAAAAACTTCAAAGAGAAGAGTACATAGGAATTCTAGAAGATAAGAACCTATGAGGTCAAATTCAAGGCTGATACTTGCAGTGAGGAAGTGAACATTATAAATAATGCAGGCATTGATCTACATGTCACTAACAGTTAAGCTTGTTTCTCAAAAAGAAGTTGTATTTCTACCTCACAAGTGTATTCAAAGCAGTTTTAAAGCAATTTTGTTGTTTTTCTCCGTCTGTGTCTGAGAAGCTATGGGATGTTAGGAAGCCTTTTGTAAGCAGAAGCAGCAAAAGCTTCATGTGCCATAAGCATACAGTGGAGACATATTGGGTCAGAACAAAGACTCATCTGGATTGTTGGTTGGTTTGATGTTTGTTTTTTTGTTGTTGTTGGTTTTTTCTGATAATAGGTCTATTAAGATTGTCTCAATGTGGATACAATAGGTAAAAATACAAAACCATAGCAGGTAGGGGAAGATCCTGCTCCAGTAAATTCTACCAGTCCTGGTAAGGACTCATTATTTATCTTTTAAAACCACCGTACTTGAAACTATTTCATGAAAAATTTTCAATTAATTTTGTTATGGCTTTCACAAAATCCCATGGCAGTGATATTGACATTTTAATTGCACTTCATGAAGAAAAAAAAAATCACATTCTGTTTAAACATGTTGTCTCACCACTTCTTTGGATGGTTCTCTTCTAGTTCGCAAGGAAATAAACAATAACCACTCCCTACTTACCTTCACAATTCTATTCTAATTAAAGACTATAATTTAATAATTTCTCTTTTAATTATTTGATTTTAAGTTGGAGTGTATTTATTTTGTCTTGGCATGAGATAACCAAAACTTCATGGTGTGATGGCAACACAGCAAAATCTTTTTGAAATGACCAGATAAACCACAAGTTCTGCTTGGGGTCTGACAATAGCCAAGGTTGTAGGCTGAGTACTGGTCAAAAGCTGGAACTTTAAAAAGTGCTTAGTATGGCCTGTCATCTGAGATCAGTCATGATTCCTTCCTCCCTTTTGAGTCAGCAGAGGGGAGAAATTGAGCCATAATATTTGAAAATCCAACTCCTCCCTTAAGGTTTTTATGGAAAGCCACTGAGATAGAATGAATCACTGTAAAAGAACTCATAATTTTAATTTCCCATGACACAGGTATTGAGCTTGAATACACAGTTCATTGCTCATTCTAGTGCTAACCTCACAGAGTATTTGCAAATTTTCACAAAAGGGATAAATTTATTGCTTGGAGAGTTAAAAAAGTTCTTGAATCAAAACTGTTTACCAAACAAGAGGAATGCACTGAGAACTTGTGAGAAATCTCTGCAGGATACCTAATGAATTGCTATCACACCAATATTTTTCATTTATGGCCCATCACAATGGGCCATAAATACTTTTTGCCTACTGTGGGCTTTAGCAACCTGAGGTATATCTGTGTGCTTCCTGAGGGTTATTTTAGGCCAGTCTCAAACTGTGGACATTTCAAAAGCGACCAAAATTTTTGGCCATGATGACCCAGATTATTTTGTCTCCTAGATTATTCCACTGGGATGAATTCATGATGAATTCATCAGCCCAGCCCATCCAAAACCATAGCAATATTGGCTGTGTCTTGCAAGTCAGCAGCCCAGTGTTTCAAACATGATGAAGGAAATGTTCCTTGGTCCATCACTGTTTTTGTAAATGTAATTGCAAAGACATCTGAGTTGACGAGATCAAAGTCACATCACTCCAGTGTTGTCTTAAAACACTGTTGTTATAGGATCTTCACAGAGAAAAGCAAGTCAAAGTGATGGGACTCTGCCATATTTAGAAGTAACAAATATATATATATTTGTTTTATATATATATATATATATTTCTTTTTGTTGTTGTTGTTGTTGCTGTT
>VXBB01024301.1:666304-682939 GCA_013399915.1 Illadopsis cleaveri
TGGACTTTAAAAAGGATTAATTATGAAGTAAATGTGCTGAAAATAATTATATTATTATTGTATTTTAATTAATATATTAATTAAAATAAATTATTCTGCTTCTTACATACCCTCCATTCCCTGCCCTCTCTGTGGAAGTAGTCATGCCTTGTCTTAGCTCCATGTGTTGATTTATGCAAAATATGGCCTTAATGAGAACAAGGCATGTGTGAAGTTTAAATATAGTTCATCAGGTGAGATAATCCCCATAGGAATTTTCTGGCTATTTAATACATGTGAAAACTGCAGCCTGTTTTGTGTTCCCTGGAACATTACCCCCGATCTGTGCTAATTTGTTTGCTGATATGTTATCAAAAATTTCCCCTTAGTGAAAATACACTGAGACTCTTCTATGAAAGACAGGGATCCAAAAAGAATTTGATGCTTGATGACCCTGATAGGCATCTAAAATCTTTGAAAACGATCTTGAAAGTGCTGAAACTTAGACAATATCAAGAGCAGTGTCTGCTTGCATGGCTTTCCTCCAGGTGCAGTATCTTGCATGTGTCCTCTGCTGAGTCTCCCACTTGTCAAAGGCCCTTACAAACATCTTTGTGATTCAAAGGGTGCTCAAGTCCCTCTTCTGCTTTCAAAGATTTGTAAAGATTCTGCATTAGCAAGGAGTAACCTAGGAAATGTCTGAAGTTCCCTAGTGAGAGGTGTGCATACCTCCTTAGACAAACCAAAACTCTTGAAAGAAAGCAGTTCTTCTGTATATTTCTTACTGTCAACTCATTGTCAGGATTGGTTTAACTCCCTCCCTTCTGATTTTACTCAGGGCAGATGAGTGTTGTCACCTCAAGATAAAGCTGCTCTGAAGGTGGAAGACCTTGCACCACAGCTGCATTGACTGACTATAGCAACGGGCTCCAGCAGTCTAATGGATGAATCCAGACAGTAATGGATGCTTCCCTACACAGAACAAAGCTAAAAATGCCTTTGAAGTACTACTTCTAACCTTAGGAACTTTTGTCTCCTTGGACTAAAGGCTGTGTTTCTCTAGGATGATTTGAAACACCTACATTTAAACTTTAGAGGATTGTCCCCAGCATAGCACTCCATATTTGGAAAGGCATTCCAAAGTCATTATTCTGGTTATATTCAAGGTAACCTTTGTATTTAAGTGCATGTTAGGTTTGTTTATTAGAAATTTCAAGCTCCTTGACATTAAGTGTGCTGTGCTCCTCTGTCAGGAGAGGATATAGGTTTACCAAGTCAAAGTGGAGGGAAATTCAGTTTTTCTTTATTTCTACTAATAGTTCTATTTTTAAAACATAGTGAAATGTGACTAAATGCAAACAACTGTTTCCTTTTCACTTGAAAATTTTATAAATCTAAAAGCCATTGAACTATTAAAGGATCTATGCATAACTGAAGTGATATAATTATCAAGGGCAATACACTGAATTTACTTTTTATGACCCAGATACCACATATACAGGCAAAGATTAGCAGCTGAAGCTAAACATTTCTGGATGTAAATAAAGTAATGAATTAAATCACAGGTTTTCACCTCTTTGACTGCTACCATGAATATTCTAGCATCAGTGTTCGAAATGGAAAATGGTGCACTCTGGTGCATCGTGTGTAATGTGTCTGGGGGCAAAACCTATGAATTTTTGTTTCTTTATCCAGAAATTTTGTCTAAGTAGATGAAGAAGTGAAGATAAGGTCATTTCAACCAGGTGCTCTACAGCATGAAAAGCTGTGTGCGAAGAACTTGGCAGAAGCAGTGCAATAGAAACAGAGAGAAACAGTTTAATAGGACTGCCTACTAGAGATGTATAATTGCTATAATGCAGAGGTTTTTGGGAAACATGGAGGCCAAAACCTGAACTGTACAGTCATATTATGAAGCACTTAAAAATAACAGCATGACCACCTCTAAATATAGAAAGAACAATGCTGTTTCCTTAGAATGTAGCCGTGCTTTTGGCCTTTGTATTGCAAAATGATTTTGAAAAAGCCATGAACTTGGGAGACTGTATGTGCTGCGGATTAGCTGTAACTGTCTTATTATAAAGAAAGTCAATGATGGTGTTTTTAAACCATGCGTTGTTGAAGTCAGCAGGAGTTTTACCACTATTTCTGTAGAATTGAAAATGTTTAAATGTTTTAGGCCAACACTGAGCAGTTTCAAAATCCCCCACTTGTTGTTTATGTTTTGAATAAAATGAGCAACTTTTCAGATGCATTTCTCTTGTATCCTTCCCTCCATACAAAGACCCTCATCTCAGAGCACGAAGAATAAAAACTGAGACTGCTTTAATGTAGCCACCAAACAATGGAATTTCCCAGTATTCTACAGCCTTAAAATTCTGGATACATTGAGGACATGTTAAATTGTTTATGCACTGTAGAGGTGTGAACTTAGCATTTAAGAAGGAAGGTAAAATAAAATGAATATAAGAAAATTAAAGCCTCCAGATTCTTCCTTAGCAATCAGTAAATGAAATTCAATTGACATGGTAATGAGTAGGAAAACTACCCAGACAATAGGCATCAGCCACCTCAGACTGAAAAAGACAAAGTATATTTAAAACTCACTTCTATTTCTTCTCTGGAAATGTTGTTCTGGTGGTTTAGACTGCTTTTCCAATGCTGACATGAGGAAAAGATTAAATACCTGAACAAGAGACTGTACTTATTCAATTGAAAAATATTATAGGGAAGAAATGACATAGATTTTCAGAAATTCCTATACATGCTAAACACAGTGGGGCTTTATTGTATCTGTCACTGTACATGCATATTCTAGATGCTCTGAATGTTTTGCACTAGAAGAGCTGTCCTACTTAAACATACACCATATGGTTAGGTAAACAGGATTGACTCATTTAAGACAATGACTTTCAACCTGTGCTACCCTTGTGCCACACTTATGAAAACCAGTGACTTCTAAAGTGACTTCAGAGAACAGCAAAGAAACATAGGACCATAGATGCTATTTTGTCTCAGAGGTGGTACTTCTGAAAACACTAGAAATGACAAAGGCTGGAAATCACCAATTTAAGAGCTTGTGTAAAGGATTTTCTGTGACGGAATCAATTTGTTTAGCATCTTGATGAATTAACTCTCATCTGCCAAAAAACTGACACAGTGACACTTGTTATTTGCATTGTTTCTATAAACATATGTGTGCTACCATGTGGCCAGTATAGAAGACATGGGCTAGACATGTTCATTTCTGTGTGAAATACCCAGGGACTGGTAGTAGCAAGCTAAAGTTACAGAAGCTTTTCATTTACCTGAAGTACTAGACGGAATGTACATTTATAGAGAAAGAAAGAATATTCACAGATATTATAAGATTGTTTTAGAACTAATTAACAGGCTTTTGAACCTGGGAGAAGCTTCAATTTCGAGGTGAAACAAAATCAAACTGTGATTAGGAAATTCTTTGTTCGTCTTTTGCAGCTGTCAGCTTCTTGATTGTTTTGCTTGTTTTCCAGAAGCACCTGGACCTCGCTAGTGCTGAAGTCAGAGAACCGTCCTGATTCTCAAGGACTCCAATTCTCAAGTAGAATTGCTGTGTTCCAATAAACAGCTTTAATTGGCTGGGGCAGAGGGATCAGAGCTACCATTCACCCATTTTTTATATACTGGTGCTATGCAAACATATATATAGTAGATAAACATCATTGTTCCAGGAAATAAGATTCATCTGAGCAAATTTAGATATTTAGAGTGCAAGGATCTACATCTTCACTTATCATCTAAAGTAATTTTAATCCATGTGGAAAAAGACAATACTGCAGAACAATTTGCCGTATGTCTAGGTCTATGTGCTCAAAGAGGTGCAGAGGCATTTTACCCTGACGAGCTTATTACTCACTTTGAGGTTAAAAGGGTGCCGGGTTGAGTCTCAAATACATCTCACCCTCCCTGTAATATGGCTTGCACAGAAAGCAGAGAAGGGATGGAAATTTATATGCAAGTATATAAATAATTCTAATTGTAGTTACTAATATCCAACTATAAAGAGAACTATAAGTGCAGATCTCAGTATCTCCTCAGTCTTCAATGACTAAGAGGCTGTTATGTGTACCAGGTTCTCCCTCACTTCATCTCAGTATGATTTTGTGCATTTCTAAAAACACTTCCTCTTCAGGAAGCAGGCACTGAAAGTAAACAGGTCTTGGGTGTGACTTGCTGTATTATTGTGTGTATGAAGACAAATGACCTCTGGTTTGTCGTTACCTGACTCCCAACAAGGAAAGTACAAAGTGTGACTTCCTAATATAAGCACAACATGAGAATCATACCTTCCTATTCATTGGGATACACAGAAAACAAACCCACCATAACACCGTTGTTCACACAAGACAGCTGCAAAAAGACAATTCCCATCAGTTTGCAAATACTTTGATTTGTTTTGGTTTTTGAATTGTATTCTGCTAATTTCCAGATCTTTTATTATTCATATCTGAACTCTATATAAAATCTAGTCTTTTATGCTCCAAGTAATCATCTAAATTCCTAGCATTTGATCAATTCTAGAAACAGTAAGAGAAATCAAGATGATGAGTCTTTGGATCACTGGGGGCTTAAGGGGAAGAAATTATTATTTTTAGAGTAATTCAGCTCAGCCTGCATCCTGATATAGCTGGATTTTGTTGAAATGAGAGAGCGAGGGAAGCATGTGAAATTATTACTCATTAATATCCTAAAGAAAACTGTACATTTGTCACATATTCTGTTAAGAAATATTTTTTTCCTGTGACAATCTTCCCCACTGCTGTACCAATCTGAAGTATTCCCATTCAGCTGTGAATGGTATTTCACTCAAACCCTTTCCGTTTACTGTGCCAGGTCATTTTTCCCAGCATAGTTGCCTGCAGAGATGACCCTTGATTTCAAACGCTGCTCCCAAACACAAACACAGCTGGATGTCAAAAGAAATCAGCCCAAAACAATATCTAACACATATCTGAAACCCCTACATATTTTGACTTGCATTTTTATGCCAGTCTCCACATCAGACCCAACAACATTTCAAGAAAACAGCGGTACTGAATGACGGAATCATATTTCACTCACAGTAGGTTGTCCTGGACTTTTTTTGCCTTTAAATATATTCTCTAACATTTTGTGTGTAGGATGTACTACACCACTAAAAATGTTTTCCAAGGGACTGGACTACTATATATTTCAAGGACTAAACAATCCAGTTTCTCTGAATTTATTTATTTGGCTAATTATTTCAACAAAGACATTGAACTAACTTGTTTCTTTTTTCCCCTCCAAATTTAATAGGAAAATTCCTACTGATTTTTATGTATTTTAAGTCAGTACTGGAATTCTAACGTAAGCCCTTTCAAGCCAGCAGCTAAAAGCTAAGACTGCATACTGAGTTAGACTGAATGGATATCTCTTCAGAGGGAGAACTTACAATCTTTAAGGCCACAAAAGCCTTGGTGCCAGAGAAACCTATATTTAATCTTGGAATTGTGCTCAGCAAAGAGAATGAAATACAAGAATAAGCAAGTCTAGATTCCATTGTCCACGCTGTGTGTTCAACTCTTCTGCCTTGTTCCCACGAGTAAACTAAGAAAACCCTTGGGTTTGTTTGTTTGTTTTATTGGGACGTTAGATTAGCCCCTTCCAACTCACCTCCTACCACTGTAGCTCGTTGGTGGCTGACATTGTAACCTGACAAGCCTTTTCTCAGCTTTTTTTAATAGCTAAGAACACACAAAAAGCTCTCTTGACTCATCAACACAACCTCCATGATGTGGAGAGCAGACACAGAGTATGATCTCTGGGCAGGAGGCCTGTTAGTATAAGTGAAGTCCCCTGCTTCCATTGCTCTGCCAAAAGACTTTCCCAGTACATGATGCTTCATTCTGTTTTCAGGCATAAGTATATTCATGGCCTGTTTATGCCTGCTTTCTCATGAACTGATGAGTCTCTGTCTTCATTGGTATTTTCACCCCGGTCAGCTTTTTGTCTTCTAAGGTGAAGAAAATGAACTTCTTTAATCTCCTGTCATGACAAGGAAGTCTCACTACTTTCAACGACTTTATTAGATGTGATCCCACATGGTCAAAAGTTATTGCATTTTCTTGGATGCAGGGTGAGCTCTCAGCAAGCACCTTTACAATGGTATAAGCATACTTTGTCTAGAGGCACTTCTCCAGGTGATGCACCCTGGATGCCCTCTCTGTTTGAGTGGTAACATCATGCCAGCAATTCACTGCCCCTGCTGTGTCCTTTGCCTTATGTGATGATCCTTCAGATCACAGGAAAAGTTATGATTAGTTCACTTCTTTGAAGCATCCAGGTTTTCTTTCTTTCTGTGAGATACTATGCTTTTTCTCTGAACAAAAGATATCTTCCAACTCTGTGCTATTATTGCATCCACACTTTTGTATTTTGCTCAATAATGATAATTTGAAGAAGGGCTTGAATCCAAACTGTGATGAACTCTACTGATAATCTTTCTCTAGATGAAGTTCCTCTTTCATGGAGAACCAATTTTCATTTACACAACAAATTGTTATTTGCACTTTCACCTCTTCTCTAACTTTATAATTTCTACCTTCTCCAGATAATATATTTTTTCCTGCTGTATTGAATCAAAAGATTCACCAAAGTACAAATCTTCAGAAGTACTATTTTTTTCTTTTTGTTTAGAGAAGGAAAATAGTCTAGCAGTCTAACATGACACAATCTTCTTTTAGCAATGTTTAATCTTCCATGTTACCTCCATGCCTTATTTTTGTTCTTCATCCAACACTTGAGCAATATCTTCTGTATTTTGTAGTAAAGAGATTATCTGGCCAAACTTCTGCTTTATTTGCAGCTCTGCCATAGTAATATGGAACGGGGTCAATAAGCAAGAGAAGGCTATGAAGTTTTAATCCCCTCCATGTGTCCTTCATTTGTATCCTATGAAACAGATTCAAAGGAGTGCTGGTAAGAGGAAGACAGTGGTAGCACAATATCTTCCTCCTTCTAGAGCATATTGGTTTTTTTATCAGTAAGCCATGAACAAATATTAAAAGGCATTCTGAAATAAAGAAAGCTTTAGGCAAGAGTTTAAGTTTGGTACTTTTAAAATAAATCCTTACATGGTAAAAAAACAATAGGACTGACCATTTTCCAAACAGATTTACTTCTCAGCTTTTATCATGAATTATGAACCAGATCCATGTTCAGGTAAATGTGAAGTTCTTCTACATATAAATTCTGCATTATAGATTTTGAAGTTATAAACTTCTCATTATTTATTTCATACTTATTTTTATTTTGCTTTTAATCCTTATTTGTGTGGTATGAAATGATCAGGAACAAGCATTTTATTGAGGAAGGAGTAGACTATGTTTTAGGTAAACAGATAGTAAACTGTTAATAGCTGACAAATTTACTCCATGCCAGAGTGAACATCTTTATCGATCACAAACATTACAATAAGACTTTGCATATAAAACACATGAATCAAAATGTGCTATTGTGCCTTGCAAGCCGTAAATTATAGTAAATATTTTCAGGAACTGTATGGCTCTTTAGTGAAAGGTAGTGCAATATGATTAAGCATCAAAATCAACAACTTAACTTTGCATAGCTTTCAGTCTGTATAAAATGCAAGCATCAAACAAAGAGAAGCCTTTGAAAAAACATACATTAAAAAAAAGGTTAGAAAATCAGGGATAGTGTTTTATCTGTGATACACCACACTGTTGAGATCTCTAATTTCAATAACCACATCTCAGTGTAAAAAAAAAGGAGGTCTACTTTATTTTTTACTACCCTAAGAAGGCCTCAGTGAATTTCTGGTCTTCATCTGTATTCCAGACACATACTTTCAGAATTTTTGAGATGTCTGAATGTTGTTTGATTTGCATCCAACTTGCTGACACAGCCCCAGTTTTGTTGCAGATCAAATAATCTAGCTTTTTGGAGGCAAGTGATTAAGAATTCTTATTGATGATTTATACAGTCCTGAATAAACTCATTTTATTTGTCTTGTCATAACCAGCTTTAATTTTCTGTTCTACCAGTAAAAAGCT
This sequence comes from Illadopsis cleaveri, assembly GCA_013399915.1. Taxonomy (NCBI): domain Eukaryota; kingdom Metazoa; phylum Chordata; class Aves; order Passeriformes; family Timaliidae; genus Illadopsis; species Illadopsis cleaveri. Next base: position 674,356 of record VXBB01024301.1, read on the forward strand.
TAGTGCTTGTTTATTGTACTGCTGTAATGTCAACAACCTAATCTACTTTAAAGAGCAAAGTCAATATTGTATTTTATTAAAATAAATGTGAAGTTTAATTATATGTTTCAGTTAACCTTGGATTTGTGTTAACTTTTATTATTTTCCATAAGTAAATCTTTATTCAGAGCCCTTATGTCCTTCTTGTGTCCATATTGAAGGAGTGTCTCTTGCAGGGCTGTTTGCAAGGGGCACATCCACTTTTGCACGTTGGTACTGTAGGCTTTTTTGATTTGATATTAGGACTAATAACCATTTTAATTCATAACAAAAAAATAACCATTTTAATTCATAACAAAAAAATGTACAGGGCATTGAGCCATTACTCTCGCTCTCTGCATTGGGTCTCTGGAGTGATTTGGGAATCTGCGGCCTACCCTTGGCAGTGCCATGGGGTTGACTGGGGCAACACAGGACCTACAGGGACAGCCTTGTGATAGCTGGAGATTGAACTGGCTGTGCTGCACCTAGGAAAACAAATCAAGTTCCCCCTGCAAAATGGAGCCATGTTAAGTGTGCAAATAATTATTTGAATATTCATCTCAAGATGAAATCATCACAAACCAAATGTGTCCTACCAAATGGCCTCCAGGCTACCAAGTCTATCTGTCAAATGGTGAGGGATAAGGTATATATGTTCCAGGTTCGGCTTAGTTATCATTTAAACCTGGAGTTGAATTTAATCCTTCAACAGATGCATGACAGAAATGTCAGAAGCAAGACCCGTGCAGTGAGTTTTTACTGCTGCAACTATGCAATATTCAGTGGACAAGAGGAAAGAACATTTTACTTTTGTTGAAGGCAAACCTGAATATCTATAGTTAGACTTTTTTCTTGTTCTTTTAAAAATTAATTTAAATTAGTTTCTGTCATGATAAACATGTTTAAAAAGGGAATGGATAAGTAGCCTTGTGTTCTTATAAATTCATCTTAATCTATAGTTTAGATCTAAGCACATGAAAAAATTGAATTTTTGGAAAGCAATTACTTCCTTCTCAAATTAAAATAAAACCTCAAAAATAAATAGTCTTTCATCTACAAGTACAAAAAGATTTCAGAAAATTTCAAAAATTTTACAAGTTTCACATTAGCCTTATTTTCAATGAGTGAGGAGGTCAGAATTCTCATAAACACAGGTTACATTGATTCAGCAGGGATAAAGCAATGTATTATAAAGTGGGAGAGGTTCAGAAAGGGTAGTAAAGCATTTAACAGCACCTCTTCCTTTATTTTCATGGTTTTACTTCAGAGTTTCAGAGGTACTGCTATCAAGCATGCTATCAAATACAATCTCTTAAGTTTTGTCAGTTCAAATTATCTTTCCACCATCAAACTGTTATTGCCAGCAATATATTGATTCAAGCCAAATTTCTCCTGCCCAATTAAGATGATTCTCCTGGAGTAACATGAAGTGATCAATATTGTCTATGAATAGACCCCCTCCAGCCTCATTCAAACCCCAAGACCCATTTAATGTAGTAAATGAATACATACAGGCAAGATATAAGCTATTAATTAATTTTGATGACTGCCCTGTATTCATCTTTTGTTTTGCAGTAGAAGAAATTCCCTCACCTCCAAAAAGAGGGGTTTCAGCCTAGCAGGATAAAAATCACCCCTGCACAGACTATACAAGGTCTTTTGGACATAGCAAGAATTGACCTGTGTGTGTTGGAGGATACTTAACTGACTAGCAAAAGTGAACAAGAAAAATCTAAATAGGCATCTAATAGGTAGGAAAAAAACCAACCATGTCCCACTGGGGATAACTTTATGTTCTATAGCATGAGAGTTGATTATCCTTATCATAATGGCAACATACATAATGACAAATGTTATTAGTGATCATAAAATTGTCCAAGCCTTTAGAATTTCTGCCACAGTATTTAAATCAAATCCCTCCTTCAATGATAAAACCCAAATTGCTGAATATGGATTGCATACAAATATATATCTCTTTTTTTCTAAACTCACTTCCAATTTAATTTAACCATGATTTTCCCCGTGCACCATATCTTTCATAATTTTCATATTAAGTCCCCTAATTTCTCCTTATGCAACTAAGCAATTCCAACCTTTGGGACACCTCTATTTATGCTCTCTCTATTGCCGTTTCTTTTGCCCTGTAGGGATTTTGCAATTTCAGGTACTTTTTTCCTAATGTTGGGTGACTTCGTCTGGATTAAGGACTACAGAAGCATATTATTCCTTAATGCCTTTTAGTGTAGCTGACTTTTTTTGGCTTTACAGATTTTATTCTGTTTCAGCACACTTGCAAAGTTATTCACAGTTATTTTCTTCAGAAAGTCTCATAAGAAGAAAATATACATATGAAAAACTTTGTCTATTTTGTCTGTTGTTACAGGTCACAATCTTTTGGTGCTTCTACACCGAAATAAAAAATTAATACTTTGCTGTCATCAGGTTGAGCTTGTTTCCACTACTATTTTTCCCTCTCTGATGATTTAAAAGAATGAAGTAATCCCACATTCTTTTTTTTTTTTTTTTTTTTTTTTTTTTTTTTTTTTTTTTAAAATTTTAAAGAGTTGTTTTTTNTTTATTTTGTGGTACTTTTGATTGTTCCGTGATGGTTAAAGCTGCTGACAATAATATAGGCCATGCTATGAAGTGAAGATCATTACTTCATGTGTAGTGTGTTCACAAGTGGAAAGAAAAATTTCCTTATCTTCAGATAATAAAATTTGCCACAGACAGTGAGGCAAAATTGATTATGTGACCCGGTGCAGGTTCTCCAAGGCCAGTGTTGCTCTACACTTAAGTTCAATAGGGAATAGGTCATGGTGAGTCCTCCTACGAATGCAGAGAAAAAGGTGGATAGAATTCCAAGCATTACATTTCATGAATAAAATGTCACAGGACAATATGCTTGTTGTACTGTCCTCTCTTGGGAAAGTCACGGTCATATACTTTCTGGAATAACTTCATGTCTTTCACAAATGTATGCAGACTGGACAGCTTGAGAAATCACAAATATTGGATGAAATCACACAATGGGGTGAGTCGGCAGGTGGAACACATTCTATCTTGTGACATCATGCTGAGATAAAGGTATGTCCCATTTAATTTCTGTGCTTGAGTGTTCCTCCCTATCTTCTGGAGGAGTTTTGAATTTTTCCCAGTTATTCAGGTCAAGTGATAGCTGATGAAACCAGCTCCTTTGGTCTGATGTATCAAGAGGTTGGGCAGTTATTCAGACATCAATACTACAACTTCTTTAATTTTAAGACAAGTGTTTAAATGTAATTCAATTAAACCAAAACAAGCCTATACAGATTTTCATGACTGTGATTCTGGTTTCCTGCACTTGGAAAATACAAGGCACTGTTTGTAGTTTGAGATGCTACAGCTGATCTGTATAAACAAAACAACAAAGCATTTCTAAGAGTGTGTGCTGAAAAGTGAGTCTGGAGAGAAAAGAATAGCACTGCAGGGTGCCCTGCTTAGTTTGTCTTATTGACATTATGTCAGATATGGTCAAAAGATAAGCAAAATGATCATTTTTCTAACCACTGCTACTGTGGAAGCTAAAAGCCAAAATATGATCTTCCTGGCTCATGAATCAATAACAGCAATTACAGGTCAGACTCTTCCCCCAGCTGCACCTGTATGATTTATTTGTGAAAAAATATCAGCCTTCATTTAGATCTGAGGCAGACAGCTGGTCTGCTGCTAGTGTTTCACTGAAATAACTGGAACTCAAGGGCATTATACTAATTTACCTTGGGGAGTACAAATCCCTTGCCTTTCATGGGAAGGCTCAAAGACTGAGTTGCACACATTCTCCCAGCAGGCTTGTGCAGGATTCGAAAGGATAACCTATTCTTTTCAAACCTCGTTGCAAACAGTTGTGTGACGTTGCACTGTTCTTTCATGTTCAGCACTGTGTCCCAGCATGTGCTTACACTTTGAGAAGGGTCTTCTATGTAAATCCCTCACTGATCTCACAGGTCTGGTCAGAGCCAGCTGGTGCTTTGAAGTTATTGAAGAAAAGGTGCTGGAGAAGTGCATGGTATTAGTAGGTGCTACCACGAGGCTCCATTAAATTCTATGGTGAAGATCTGTCTGTAGGTATTTTACTGCCATTTGAGAAACTTGGAGCAGCAGCAGCTGAAAGGTTTTATTCACACAAGTCTGGAATGAAAATTAATGGATAAAAAGTCCATCATTCCAAAAGACCCCATTTTATTATAATGTTCACAGTAGATGAAACTCAGTGCTACAAAAACTTCAGGAAATCCTCAAATCAATACATACAGCACAGCTACCTTCCATTCCTAACCATCAAGGGAAAAAAGATTTGCTGAATATATGTTCCTCTTTCATTGGGTCTATAAGACCTCTATTCTCTGAAAATGGGACAAAGAGTATTTCAGGGTTATAATTAGATTTTGATTCTGTAGAAGTTAACTTTAGCATATGGATTGCAATTAACTCCTCCTGACAGTTAGAACAAAGTGCAGAGATGAACGATGTTAAACAAAACGTCAGAGTCAAACCACAATTTAAGTGCCAGAAATAAGGCTTCCAAGAAATTTTCCCTCTGTGCACCCTGAGTCACACCAAAGGATCTCAGGAGGGTAAATGACTCCCTGACACTGGGATAAGGCACTCATGGGATAGACAGTGGGCTTTTGTCTCGAGTTTGTCACTGTACATTAAGAGTTACTGACTGAATCACCAAAAGAGTCTCTGGAGCAGCAACCTGGCCGGTAGATCAAGATTCCTGGTGCTCTCTTGGGTGATGATTTCAAAAGTCTCAGGCCTAAATTTTGTATCTTCAGAAGAAGTTCTCTGACTGTTGGCTGCTACATTAAAAGGGGATGCTATGGTCACCCCTGACTTCTGTGTTTTGAAACAGAACAGAGCTGTGCTCTGCACTCAGAAAAACAGAAGAAAAGTTTCTCTCTCAGGAGTGACTTCTATATGGGTTGCAAGAAGCACAGTCCTATTTACCTGAGAGAAAGGTGCTACAAAAAAATCCCTGCCCTCTGCAATCCTTTTTAGGCTTGTTTGGACAGTCCTCAGACTATGGTATGACCCTGTTTGGGAAACATCAGGACACTGGGGACTTCAATCCTAACAATTCAACAAGTTTGATATATTGCTTTTCCCAGGTTGTCTTCTGTATTGCTACCTGGAAAAGGGGTTAAATGGTGTTGCTCCACTATTGCACTATTTAAATACAATAAGGACAATTATTGGAGAGCTTTGTCAAGTGCTGGATGATACTATTTGCATGTAAAATTTATACCTGTACACTGTATATGTAAGACACAATATATACAATATTTTACCAAACACTTCACAATGAAGTTCTGTTCTAGGTTGTTTCTAATATTTTTCTATGTATTGCTTTTTATTAGTAGTATATGTGTGACTGAACAAAGGTCATTTGAATATATTTTCTTACTGGTTTTCATGTAAAGTACACTCATCTTACAGAAGAAAAGTAAAATACATCTGATTTTGATTGTTGGATTGTCAGGTAGGCAGTTTCTCCCACGTTAAGTTTTTCTTTCCCTTCTCTGCAGCCTTGGTTGCAATTCAAATCATCAATCAAAAAAAACCAAACAAACCTCCATCTTTCTCCATATTTGCTCCTGACCACGCTGAAAGTGAAAGGAAGCATTAAACATTTCATCAGAAAGCATATTATGATTCTCCAAGCTGACTTTCTGGACAAAAACATCCAAAAAGAGTAGTAATGCTTTAAATAAAAAAAAATTAACATTTTCTTTGCTAATTAAAACCAAACCATGGGATGATTTCTTGGCTTATGCAAACTCTGATCATTGTTCATAGCAACTCATACCAGGTTCATACTTCACTCAGGGATTCTTCTGTTGATTTTTACATGCAAGAGAGACATTTAAAACAAATGTGTTCCCCCACAGTAACAATGAATTAAAAATTGACATTGTATTTTTAAAAATTGTTTTTGACTGTCCCCAGCTTATCTCAAAGGAATTTCTTTTAAAAATCTAAAAAGGTTTTATATATATGTGGAATTATAAAATGGTCTTTAAGTATAAATAATAAGTGTACAGGGTACAGGTCCTATTGGTGTTGCAATGAATAAGAAAATATTTATGTTCTCTCACATTACGTTTTTTTCCAGAAGATTCTCTATTTTAGTATTTTTTCCTTTGAATTTACTCTTTTGTATACATAAGTAGAATTATACTCAACAGCTATGAATATTAGCGCTATTACTTATACATTTATTTTTATTAATAATAATAATAATAATTGTTATTTCTGTTTATCAGCAGATCTTGCACTAACCAAGAAGAGTTTGTTTCAGGAAAAGCACAATGCATAGAAATTGTAATTAATTTTAATTGGCAGAGTGATTTCTCTGTCATTTCTGGTCTTGAAGCTAGATTGTTGAGGGGTTTTGTTGTATCCCCTCTCCTCATATTTCCTTTTTAATTATAAATCTTACTACTCTGCTTTCTTTCTTTTGCTCTCTTTCTTAGTTTGTATTCTTGTTTCTCATCTGCTTAGCTAGAAGAGTTAATGGAATCACAGTATGGTACAGTCTGACTACAGCCCCTTTTAAATACACTTTACAGAATTGAGAAGAGAAATTTAATCAAATTTCTACACCTGTCCATAATCCAGAGTATCACACAAATGTAATGACAATCCTTGAGCCTCTGACTAACAACAAAATTTAGATTTTCACAGAGAAGCAGCTCATAATTTAATCAAAACTATCACTACCTCTTTTTTTGTGTTAGTATGACAGAGGTAAGCTTCAGGCCATCCTCAGAAGGTATCAACCAACACCAATACATACCTGTATCCTTCTTTATGTGGTAACTCAACAAAATCTATTTGCCAGTAATCTCCAGGAAGATCTCCTGGTTTTTTACTAGCACTACCCTTCTGCTCGTATCAGGATTGTTTTTACATGGCAGATTTCATATTTGCTTAATGTTGACTGCACAATTTCAGTCATTCCCCTTCCTATACTACCTTTTTCAGATGTTTCAAAAGATTTTCTGTTCCCCAGTTGGGGCCTTCATTTTCCTGCTTAGATGTCTCCAGAAGTCAGCTAACTTGTTAGCATCTTTTGTTTTGAAGGGGAAGAAATTTGTTGTACCAGTGATAATGAAGGACAGGTGATAACAGACAGTAAATTGTATTTACTGTGTGGTTTTTTGCATTTTGTGTGTTTTGGAGTCCTGTGGTTCAGCACTTGTGTCTATTTAAATTAACATTTTATATCATGTTACTCAATCATTGCACAAAATGATCATCTGCAAAACTGTCCTGAGAAGGAGGCTGCAGATGGCAAGCCATAAACCCATAAGGATCCCCCTCCCTTCAGTTTATCATGCTTTTTTCCTTAGCTCAAAAATTTGGAAGGTGCATAGTGATGTTAGGAAAGCAGTCCACTTGGGCTGCACAGCTTTCCTGAGAGTTCGGACTAATTGATTGAAGTGCACTGTCTTGGCTGCTCTTTCCCCACTAAGCCTCCTGCCTTTGCATGGAGTTGGTCCAGATACATTGTTCAGAGCTGGCTCATCTACACAGAGCATGAAAATGTACTGTGGCTCCTTAATATTCCTGAAGTCATTTTCTCTGTATCATGCAAAAATCCTCTGCCTGGGATGAGAACTGAGCTCACAGTCTGTGGCTCCCGCCACAGTACTACAAGCAAGAATCTATCCATTCTAGATTTTTAGCTGCTAAGTATGAAAAAGTATCAAATACATCTGGAGGTTTTATGTAACTGATTTTTTTTTATTCTGATCTCTACCAAACAAATGAACTTTCTGTCATTAAAGCGAGTGTGTCAGATATTCTGGCTGATGGCCTCTGAAACAAGACAAATATGCAATCAATAAAATGTTTCTTCTCTCTAAGTGAGTCTAAGATAAAGTGTCACCACAATGCACAAATCTTCACAACCTTTTCTGCTCAGACATAACCCATTAATAGTAAAACAAAAGCAAATAGAACTGAAGCACCTACTTTCCTGAAAGATCACTAAGATGTTTATTTAGTCATTTATCTAAGGGAAGTCATGCACTTCACCTGAGAAAATACAGGAATCACTTATCTGTCAGTAAATTAGAGGTAAAAGTATTGGTAATGATAAATTTATTTCAATATAAATCCTAGATGTTCCTGAAGAGGATCTTATTTGACTTTTTATCCAGTTTTTTTATTTAGCTTTCCCTGAATTTTCAACTTTAAGGTTTTGGATCAAAACAATTAAAGTTCCTTCTCTATGGAGGAGTGACAGGCACAGTTTTATATTTACTGTTATTGAGAAGAAACTATTCCCTTTTTCATTATGCAAATAGAACCAGAAATAATTAGGAATTATGGTACTAATATATGCAAATCCCAGCACTGACAATTTGTGAGATGTTCCTATTTTATGTGATAGCTTTTGACTTTCAAAGCACATAAATACAGCATGCTTTGTGGAACAAGAAAAGAACAGCTCCAGATGATACACTCAGTTACCTTCCTTTAAAAAAAAAAAAAAAAAAAAAAAGAAAAAAAG
>VXBB01024301.1:682946-770031 GCA_013399915.1 Illadopsis cleaveri
AAAAAAAAAAAAGCGAAGAAAGGTGTCTTAAAATTCTCTTAAATTTAATGACAGACAACAACAGACCTTTTGGATCAACGTGTCTCATTTCCTGGTTCATGGCTTCTGCTATGTCACAAATTCCTTTCCTGCAAACTGGTGGAGAATGAGCTTTTGCTTTCATGTCTTCTTCTGAAAAGTTTCTTATAAATTATTCATACTACACATCTTCACAATTTTTGGCAAAAGTTGGTTCCAGTCATGTGGACAACTTTCATTTAGCGTAAAAATTCCTTTTTTTCTTCCATGACTTATTTATGGGAGGAAAGCAATCAAAATGCTGTGAGCTTCTACTTTTATGTACTGACCCAAGTAAGCTGTCTTTATCTTGCAGTTTGATTCTTTCTGAATGCTTTGACTTCTCTTCCAGTCTATATTGAATATAGAGGGATGAAAATTTTGTCCAGAATCCCAGCAGCAATTTTTTTAGAGCCTTGTTGGTTTGCTGTAGCAGTTTCTGGAAATAGTGATCTAATATAATTTCCACTCATTACCACCTGTTTATAATGACTTTAGTATGGTTGAACCTCATCTTTAGCTGCACAAAGTTCATTTCTATGACTGATAGGAGCCTTAAAACAGAGTGACAAACCCTGAGTTTCAGGCTCTGGATGAAGAATATTTCTGTCACACACAGCTGAAGAGAAATATCCAGAGGATGGGATTCCAGCGTGGGGGTCTGGCTGGGACCATAGCCATGTAGAGGCCCTTTATTACCTTTGTACATGGAATACACAGTTGTGTTCAAAGATCAGAAACTCAGTAAGAGATGTTGAAGAATGAGAAAATGTCTTATGGAAATAAAGGCTGGAACATCCACTGCTTCCATGTGAATCTCTCAATATGTTGGCTTGAAAGGCAAGGAACAAAAAAAGTAGTCTAGTGTCACCCTCTCCAGTTCTCCATCCATCCTTGTATGAGGTGGAGTGAGAGAATAAATAAAAATCAGGCTCACTTGGTTCACACACTTGAGAACCATCAGGATTTAGCTCCTTATCAGCATTGCTCTCTCTGAGCATACATCATTCACATAATTCTTTTGTCAAATCCCGAGTCCCTGAAGGATTAGTGCTCACTTTTTAAAAACTTATGTGAGCCCAAATTTGCATTTCCCATTTCACTCTTCCTCTCTAAGCACAATGTAATTCAGACCCATTTAACTGATATAAATTACATTTTAGAACTAGCTAGTTAATTATGCTAGAGATAGATATCTGAAAAAAGAAAAAAATATGGAGGAAGAGTAACAGATTGGATTCAATAGAATGTAGTCCCAATGTTAAAAAGAAGCTGTAATTTTTAAGCAATCTTTAATAATAAAGTCAGCCCTTCTGGTGTAGCTTAGCTTTATGTAAAATAAAGCAGAGGGAAATAACATTTTTCAGGCTTGGTAAAATGAAAAATTGAAGTGTGGAAATTCTATGTATGTACAGCTGAGTCAAAAAATATTTTTCAGAACGTTCAGCAACAGTGCTAAATAAAAACAAATGAAAAATACATTGTGCTGTTAGGTGAACCTGACATGCTCTGCTTTGTGTGGAATTTCTAACCTCTTTGTCTAACTTCAATTATCTTTTGATATCAAGCACTGTTTGCAGGAGACTTGTTTTTCTGAAATAAGGTCTAGAAAATTCACATGACCACCAAGGAGTGCCTCCCCTTTATCTCTTTTTGAGGTCAGAAGCAGATCACAGCATCCAAGAGAGGTTCATTTCAGCCTTGTCAAACAACTTCCTGCATCTCCTGATGGACGTGAGTGTTCAAGCAGCACAGGTAACCTAGCTACTAGCTGGACAGAAGCCTTTCAAGTTAACAGTGCCCCTTAGTCAATCTGCAGTCCTGGAGCATTTACTTAGCTGTGGATTTCAAGCAGTTTGTGTCTAAAAGGATGAGTACTAGTTATCATCACTGGGGCCATTATGGTTGCAAATGAGGTTTCTACATTCCCTCAAGGAGTTTAAATGCTTACTCTGGCTGATTTCGAGGGCAGCCCAGGATTAACTTTTTTAGACAGTTCTGAAAATTCTGTCTTGCTTAATTAATGTCTGTTCTGTGCCTCGTAAAAATGTGTATAAATGTGAAGAATTCTTGCTGTTCATAATACATATATGCAGCAGATTGAAAGGAATTTATGAGAACCACATAGAACAGATTTATGAAGAAGTGATCAGATGTTTGGATGTGAATCATTTTTTGTAAACAATTTACAAATAGAAATCACAAAATATGCACCTGAGATAAACAGTTCAAGTAGCAACAGTTGGACTCAAACCCGGTGAATGTTTAGCTGATGTGGATGGGAAAAGCTGTCATTTGGACCTAATGAAATTCAGTTTAAGATTACATCAAAAAAAAAAATCACAGAAAAAAAATTGAATTCCTAATTTCCTCAGCAGGGCTAAGCAACGGTTTAGGACTTAAGAAGTTTTCCTGGTAAGTGAAGTTTCACCCTAATTTCCCAAATGTGTCAGTAGAAGGTGTTGAGTGCTCAGCACTGTTGAAAACTCAGGTTCACCTTTGTAAAAGACTACGGGATGGAATTCAAAAAGAGTTCAACATGAAGTTGCAAAAGCATCTAGAGGGTGGAGGCATACATAGGGTAGAAGCAAGGTAGCCTGGAAGGATACAGAAACATTATCCAGTCATCCCGGGACAAACAGGCAAGCTAAAGCCCATCTGCACCTAGCCAAAGACAAGAAGACCTTCTATAAATGCATAGCTGGCAAAAGGAAGAATGAGAAAACTGAGGGCTCATTGCTCAAGAAGAGGAGGGACCTGTTAGACAGGACATAGCTGAATACCTTCCTTGTCTTGGGTTTTACAAGCAATGGCATACTTCAGGAGTTTCAGGTCCCAATGGCCAGAGGTAAAGGATGGAGTGAGGAAATTGCTCAGTGGAAAAGAATAAGGTTACAGAATGCTTAAGCAACTTGGATATACATAAATTCATAGACCCTGATAGGATGTACCCATGAGCATTGAGAGAGCTGTCAGATGTCACTGCAAAGTCACTCTCAACAACCGTTGATCAATCATGATGACTGAGAGAAATGCTTGAAGTCTAGAGGAAAGTATCAGTCTTAGCTTTAAAAAAGGCAAGAGGAAGGACCCAGAGAACAATAGGATAGTCAGCATCATTGTTACCCTTGGGAAGGTGAAGGCTGGGAAATCATTCCCATGCACAAGAGGAACAAGAAAATCATCAGGAATAATCAGCATTCATTCATTCATTCATCAAGGGGAAGTCATACTTGACCAACTTGATAGACTTGTGTGATAAAATGTCTGGCCTGGTAGATGAAGAAAGGGCAGTGGACATTGCCTGCCTGGATTTCAGTAAGGTCTCTGAGACTGCCTCCCATAAGATCCTCATAGACAAGGTGTTCACAAATGGGCTGATCAAGCAGACACTGAGGTGGACTGAAAACTGCCTGAAAACCACCCAGAGAGCAGTGATGAGTAGCACAAAGTCTAGTTGGAGGCCAGGAGCTAGCAGCGTACACCAGGAGTCCATACTGAATCCAGTCCCTTTTAACATCTTCATTAATGACCTGAGTGATGGCGAAAACTGTCTTCTGCAGTTTGCTGATGACAAAAAACTGAGAGGAGTGGCCATCCAGAGGGACCACAAGAGGCTGGAGGAATGGGCTGACAGGAACATCATGAGGTCCAACGAGGAGAAATGAAATGTCTTGCACCTGGGGAGGAACAAGAACCAGTCACCAATGTGTGCTAGAGAGCACCCATCTGGAAAGCAGTTTGTCCTGGTGGACACCAAGTCGAACATGAGCCAGCAGTGGTCACAAAGGCAAATAGATCCTTGCCACAAAAAAGGTAAATAGAATCCTGGGCTACTTTAGGTGAAGTATTGTCAGCTGATTGAAGGAGGTGGTCCTCCCTCTCTATTCAGCACTTCTGAGGCCACCATATCTGTGGTGTTTCTTAGCACAAAAGAGACTAGAACATACTAGGGACATTGCAGTGCAGAACCATCAAGATGACTGAGGGACTAGAGCAACCTTCCTATGAGAAAAGGCTGAGAGAACTGAGACTATTCAGCCTAAAGAAGGGCATACAATTACAATATTTATTCTTTTTATCCTTATTTCATTATTTATTTATTTATTCAAGTTCAAAAGATTTTTTAAAGAGCATAATGGATTTAACATTGTTTTGCTTTGTTTGTGGGATTTTTTCCCTGTTTGCTTATCAGGGTCTTTTTAGCCATATTTTGAAAATCTGAATCTAGATAAGAAGTCCACAGTTTCTCTTAATTTTGGAATACTCAACTCCTTCTGAAAACTTTAAGAAAGAAAAATATCAGCTAAGAGACCCCTTTTGAAATGATACAATAATATTTAATTAGGATTATTCCTGATCTTAGATGTCAGTATTTTTTCATGATAGTCCAGTTGGAAGTAGATTTCTACAGCTGTAAGCAAGACAGCTCTTCATCTGTGAAGTTTGGAAGAGCTAGCTGTTGGTGTTCAGCACCTCATCTATTAACAAGAGACTTTACATACTCAGTGGAGCAGCAATCATTAGAGCAGACTCGAGATGCACAATAGAGATTTAATTTCACTGGAACAGTTCCTAATGTAATTCTGTGTGGCAGAGATTATTTGAATTTGAATTTTGGGTGGGCCAAAAAAGGTTTATGGAAAAAAGGGTGGTGCTGTCTAAAAGAGAATTATTAGGATTCATTTCAAAAATTAAAATCACATATGATATGCAGGTTGGGCAGCCTGTTTTATTTTTTCAACACATAATATATTTAACCTTTATGTTTCGTTCATGTATTTGATTTTCTACTGTCTGCATAATGAAATGTCTTTTTCTCCTGAGCTTTGAACACTGCTGCATAATACCCTGGGGAGTTCTCCAAGGTTATTAGATCCATTGCTTAGCTGCAAGTTACTAGAGGCTGCCCTAACTCTCTCCTCTGTTTGGAAAGCTGCTATAATATTTCTGGTCTTGAGCAATGAATAATATGATTAGTACCTTAGGGAATGCAAACAAAAACATTAGCAAAGTACATTTTCCAATATATAAGAGGGAAGCCAATCCTCAAAACAAAAGTTGCATGTTCTTGAACACTGTCTAATAACATTAACCTGAAATCACTTGATTTAATTGCCCTGTTAAGCAGTTTATTGCATTACTTATGAGATAACAGAATGAGTTCAAAGTGGGTTCATTGCATTATCTTATAAACAATGTACCACATCATTAAACAAGATGATAGAAATCAATGTATTTTATACGAAACAATTATGAAGGCTCATGTAAAGTCTCTAATGTGAATAGTAGAAAGACCTCACTGTGACAAGGGAAAAAAGGGCTTTTGTGAGGATAAAAAGGACAAAACAATGTCGAACTGTAATTCCTCAGAATCAGATTAGGAGCACAATTCTCCAAGATTGTTAATTTCCCTGTACATTGCCCAAAGCCTTCACTCAGAACTATACAGAAATCTCTTCCTTGGCTCATAGATAATGATTTCTAACAGGTATCCTGTCAGTTCTGTTCTTAGGGAATTTAGCATAGATGTGTGACAATCTTCCAAGCATCTAGCTTGCAAACTTGTGATGATCTATTTTGACTTGTGTGTCCAGAGGGAATGCGAATAGAAATGTTTAGAAGAGTCCAAAGAGAGAGGACAGCTGATCCAATCTATTCTGGAAGAAGTAATTTCATGTTGTCGGAGGGAACTGACAGTGCAAAGAGAAATACTGGTTCAATATCACCTTAGTGACCCTCTGCCTGGTGTATCTACCCTTGTTTGCCATGACATCTTCACACTTGTTTTGCTACAGCTCTTGGAATTTATAGATATGTGTATGCATGAGGGGTCCAATTCTGATCTACATCCCTTCAGAAATGAGAGCAGAACAAAATACTGGAATACCCTTCCAGGGAACAGAACTAAAGTGAGAGTGGCTCAATGATCCTAAGTGATCTGCAAAGAATTTTGTTGCTGAGCTCCAGAGTCCAAAGGTGATGGGGGAAGAGAGTCCAGGAGATGTCAGAACCCCTGGACAAATTCCATTCCTACATCAGGAACATTTCATCCTCCATCTTCCAATAGCTGCTGCAATGTTGCTTATCTCACTCACACAGAGTTCACAGGCTATTCTGTGTGCACTTGAGGGGGTTTCAAGTGATCAAACCAATTTTCATAGTGGGTAACTCTGAAAAAGGCATTAGCCTCATATATCTGCCTCTTTCCTGGTTTGAAATGCAACTGAGCAATGCAGAGAGTGCAGAGTTTAATTTCGGCAAAGAGCATTTCTTTTTCAGAAAAAAGTGACGTCCTGGCTGTAAAAAATAGTAGCAGGGTGTCACAGTAACTTGGCTTACAGTAAAAACATAAATTAGGTTCCTCCCAGTAACTTATACTTTTATTCTCTTAGAATTTTTGGACGTATTTCAATAAATGAAAATAAATTTCCCTCTAATACAAGGGTGCATTTTTTGTCAGAAATTTTAAGATGGGAGGAAGAAGTTCCAATCAAAAAGATTTGGCCAGAAATATTGCCAGTGGTCTGAAGGTTTGGTATGGTATCAGAAAAAAAAAAATCTCTACATCATAGATGTTTTGCAGAAAAGATGATCTCATGTGATGAGAGCTGCACTGTCTTGTTCACCAAAGCTATGGATTATTGACCATAAATGTTTATGAGTGTGTTTAGTGTGAGGAAAATTATTGGTTTCACATACACTACCAGGACCACCAGATAACAGCTTTTATTTACTACTTCAATAACATAGCTTTAAACAAAATGTCCTGATCTCCTGTGACTAATCTACCTTGCTTTGTATCTCCCTCTGAGATTCATCCTCTGACCAGATTTATAGTTTTAGTTAACCTCAGCTTCAAGCATCATCTATCCCGATCCTGCAGTGGAGGTAAATGGGATCTCTTCCCTTCCCTTGCAATGGACACTGGAAGCACTCCCTGACCTATCTATGTCATCCTGTTGGGGTTCAAAAAGAGCCATGACACTGTTTGGAAATTGGCAGTACAACAGAGATAAATGATGCTACTATGAGAATAATCTCATTTCTTCACTGAAAGGGTTTTCAAGCACTGGAACAGGCTGCACAGGGAAGCAGTTGAGTCACCATCCCTGGATGTATTTAAGAGGTGTGTGGATGTGGCACTTAAGAAAATGTTTAATGGTTGACTTGGCTGTGTTAGGTTAACTTAGCTGAGATGATGATCTTAAAAGTTCTTTCCAGCATAGATGATCCTGTGATTCTTTTTTCTTGTAAATGTAAAGAATGCCAAAGTCAGTGGATTAATGTTTTGGGTCTATACCATGGCCTGAAGAATTCAGCATCAGGAAAATGGGTACTTTGCACAAAACATACACACATAGGTGTTCCATGGGTGTGTGGCAAATCCAACACTTCTGAGATTGTTCATATTCTTTGGGCCCGTGATACATGCAGGACTCAGGCATAGCAGGCAGTCTAATACAGAATAAAATAAACCATGGAGTTTTTTCAGATTTATTCACATTGGAAATCCTGATATTATGGTATCAAAATGTCAAATTCTCAGTTCATATGTACATGAACAAATCCTATTCTAGTCATTAAAATTCTTGTAATTTTAATGTAAGAGAATCGATGTTAATGTGGTCACTGAAGAGGCAGAAGTTTACTGCTCCCATTTCTATGATCTCTCCCTTTAGACAGAATCTTTTTGTGAACCAGGATGCTTTACCTCCTTGTCTTTATCCTTTCCCCTCCAACAAATAACTATGCCTGCAGCAAGTCACGGAAACAAGGAACCCCTGACATACTTGCTTTTGAAAGAGTTTGCAGCTTTAGCTTTAGTCAAAAACTTCTCTTCTGTGTAATGATATTAAATTGATAGAATAGTGCCCTTTACCAGAGTGGGGCAAAGATTTTACTGTCTGTACAGATACTTAAAGCCTCTGTATTTACACTTCTGCAACTCAAATTGATATGGACTGTTACTGTATTGTATATGGACTATTACTGTATTGCATTTTACAACTTATTTAGAATCAGACAGTAGTTGCTCGAAAAAAAGTAACATTAGTCTTAGTTTGTTTCTTTGAAATCGGTGATTTGACTTCAACTTTGCCAATGGGGAATACTCAGGAAAAGCCTGACATGCTCCCAAAATTCTAGTAGCAGCAGGCTAAAACATACATCCACATGAGCCTGAGCAATCCACATTGGTTTTGAAATTGCTCTTCTCTTCTTCTGTCTGGAAGAAAATAATCAGAGAAATTCAATACTTTCTCTTTTTATTGATTTATTTTTATTTTTAGAACACAATTTCATTACTTCAATTAGGCTTCAGTTGTCTGATTTTAGCCCTCATACTTGGCAGGACATATGAAATAAGGTTTCCAGCATATAAAGGCCAATACAATAGCATGGATGTTAGGGCATCTAAAAGTTAAACAATTTTAAATAGACAAAATTGGCATCAGATTCTACTGTTCAATTTTCATTCAAAACTACTGACGGATTTCTGATCAACTTTTCATTCAGATTATTAAAACCTTTCATACTGGGTTAAGCAAATTCTCTAGCTATATCTTAGACAGTGATCAGCAATGGATGCTTACGAGAACAGTATAAGGATAATAATTCATTAAATTGAAATGTCTGTAGCTGTCTTATCGATGCGTCATAGGATAAATCTATGGAGCTGCTACTGAGCTGTTTTGTGTACAGCTTGGAACAGCTGCAAAAGTAGTAAGTGATTTCATCTTGCCATAACTGAGTTGAAATGTTCCAGAGGAGCTCAGTGCAAACATCTTTCAAGTTCCCACACTGCAGCTTCAGGAGGGCAGGGCAGCGAACACCTCTGCCCTCCATACCTGCCTTTTCCCTAAAATCTGGGCAAATATGTAGTGATCCTCCCCTGACAGATGCCCTGCCAGCTCCTGGGAGCTACAGCCACCCTGGGCTGGGGACTACAGATGGAGCTGCAATCCGTCAGTTCAGGCTTTTATCAGTGCAGAATCCCTGCTTATTCATCACATAATGATTCAAAGGGAATGCTGGCTAAAGGTCTGCCTGAAAACATTGAGGACTGAATGACACGGTTTATCTTTAGAACAGATAGAGCTGTATTGGCCCCAGGGAGGCTGAGGTAAAGGGAAAAACTAATTGGAGTAAGATAGTGCCAGTAGTTTTCTCATTATTCTTTGTGAGCAGGAATGGAATTATACAACATGTACTAAAAACCCAAAGAATATTTTTTCTGAGAGCATTCTTCATTCAAACTTCACCTTTGCAAATTTTACTGGAGATAAATTTACTACATTTCTATAATTTGTGCCAGCTAGCAAAATTAAAACCCCTTACAAGCCTTAATGAATTTAGCTTTTTGCATTTGAACATGAAGAGGAGAATGACAGAAGAAAATTAGCATAGTTACATAAATGAAGCCCTTTCGTGAATGGTGCACTCAGCATTTTAACAGGTAGCAGAGGTGAAAAATGACATTTTTTCAGCATTTATAGTACTGATAGCCTGGATTTTATGGACAAAAAAAATTATAAAAGTTGAGATCATCTCAAGGGCACCAAATAGAGAAATCTTTCATCTGGTGTGTGCTAGATGGTGTATTAGAAAAACTGTGCTCAAAGTCCAAACAGCAGATTGGAAAATTTCTTAACATCTGAAAAAAAAAATAAATTATCATTTGGAGAGTAAAACTCAGCCTTCCACAGAACAGCCAGTTGCTTTATCCAGTTCAGTGGCTTATGAAAAACTGATACATAAGCTTCATAATAGACTTAATATTTTTGAGGTTGCCTGATCTCACATGGTTTGTGCAGAAAGACATCAGAGTAGAGGCTTATAGTGCCCAACACTCCTCACGTTCACAAAGCCCAAGTGAAAAGGATTTGCATGGAAGCAGTAGGCAGATTAAGAGCAAGGATGAATCTTCCTTTTAACTTGCAAACTGGGGATGAGGAAATTTGCAGTTTCTAACCATAATCTATTACCTGCTCAGCAACAGCCTTGCTAATACAAGCCTGTATCCTGTGAGAATATGGATGGGTCCAACACACTTTAGCATCATGAGCAACAAATTCTTGTGGGTACAGCATATTTCCCATATTCCCTAACCCAGATGGGCTGCTCAAATGTTACATTTATCCTGTGCTTCCTTCCAGTTCCCCCTGGTCACACAGAGAGCTGCAGGAGCTGGGTAACAGACGTTTAGAATGCCAGCTGTGAAACAAAGGAGAAAGAACAGGAATTACTTCATTCTATCTGTTTCCCATACTTTTTTTTTTTTTTTAAGTGATTGCTTTCACACTCTGATTGTAAAATGTGAAGAGTGAGATATTGACCTCTCACAAGCTTTTGTACTAAGAATATTTACATACGCACAATAATACATGAATGTACACAACGATATGTATGGGAATGCAGTTAAATACCTGTGTGCAAATCCATGTATTCATTCACACAGAAAACCACCTAAAAGGGAGATGGAAAATAACTGTCTTGTTCCACTGAACCAAACTCTCCAGTCACAGAAAGTCACTGACATAGACATAAACACATATGGGTGGGCCCTGCTCAGTGTTCAGGTCCTTATTAAGTCTCTGTCTGGAGCACTGCCTAATTCAAGTGCATAAAACAAAGAATTAGCATAGACAAGCACCAAATCCATCATATGTCCAGGGTGCTATCAGTCTTTTGCTGTCTTTTGGTACCATAGATCCAGAGCCTCTGCATGAAAGCAAAGTTTTGCATGTGAAAACGACTGTTCTCCTCTATATTCACTCCAAGCTTATCCCATGAGTGTTTGAAAGGCTGCTTAGTTTTATCAGCAGTAACTTGTGCAGCTGTATAAACCTGCACCAGCAAATTTCTTGTTAGACCACAGCAGCCTCAGTTTTAAATGATCCCTACTTCCTCAGGAAGTGCATTTGAACCTAATGTATTTAAAAATTCACTTCAAATGAGAAAAAAAGATGTTTCTGTGGTAAAACAATAGTGCAAGCAGAGATCTTGTCTTCATACTTTTGCACACATTGGGAATGTTAGGGCTGGATTCCATTAGATGATCAACGGGGAGCTGATGCAGCCTATTATTTCTCATCAGTTTGGCTCCCTTGGCTCCTCAAACATCTGCTCCCTGGAACTTCAGGTAGAGAGTTAGCAGATTCAGACAGACAGGATATACTGGAAAATTACCTCTTAATTCCCAGAAAATGGAAATCCTGTGAATATTTCCTTTCAGGAAAGATTTTTTTCCTAATTTTCAGAAGCTCATTTTATTTCTTGAAAACTCCCCATGTGACCCAAGTAATAAATAACTTTTTCAGGAAGAAAAGTTTTCCAGTCATCTTTGGTCCTTTGCCATTCCCTAGAATTTCTACGTGACATCAAGAACAAAAGCACCCTAAGAGACTGGAAAGTTTGAAAAGTCTTGGCTACCTGTTCTAGGGGAAAAGTCTGGTGGGGAGAAATTCAGAGTGCTTCCCATTTCTACTCACATCTACTCTGTGAATCTCAGGGGATCTTGAGACATATGGAATTTCTTCAATAATGTTTTTCAATTCTTCCTCATTGCTATTCTGTTCACTATAACATAAAAATGACACATCGCTTTTTTAAATTGGTGAGAACAGCACTGCAGGTATCAGTATGATTTTAGATCTTGGTCTATAACACAGAAAAGAGACATCTTTTCTTAGAGAAAATGAATGTACAAACATGGGGTTTGGGCAAGAATTATACAAAAGCATTTTTTGTGAAATAGAAAGGGACAGATTAGAGTTGGGAAGAGGAGTAGAAATTTGTGAGGCAAACCATCACACCAACGGCTTTGGATTGTAACTTGCCTACATCTGGCTGTCTCCATGGGGGTAGAAGAGATTTGCCCATCCTGCCCATGTGGAAATTCTCTGATGTATCCAAGGCACTTTTGAAAACTTCTCCAAAATCCTTTATCATTATGTCCAGCTCATAAACTTTATCATATTTATAATTTGCCGGTGTTTGTTTTTCCTTGGTTTATCAGTTTACACACTTAAAATAAATGCAGAGCTCTTTCCAAATGGCTGCAAGACACTAAGAGGAAGACCTGTATCAGGGGGTATGACCAGTACAACGGGCACTTTAAATTACATATCTCTGACTAACGTGAGCTAGGATATGTGCTCTGTTTGAGCTGGGAGCCTGTGGTAGCTCTACCAGGAGCAGTGAACTAGACAATACATAAACAACTACTTTAACACTCTTTGGAAGTTCATTTGTTTGAAATCAGTTCAGGCCATTTGAAAAAACCAGCAAGTTCCTTGGAGCCAGAGGTCTGTGCTGACAGCAGGTCTGTGAGAAATGTTGATTAGGATGGAAAATGGCTCAGAACTTACCTGAGTTTTGAGTGATCTCATATTCAGGGCAAGCTGAGCAGAACTGTGTCTGCCAAAAATGATTAGAACCATTCCTAACAACAGATAGGCTGGGTTAACTGGATGTGTGTATTGCAGTTCCAGCAGAGACTACTTCTTCTCATTTAATTAATTAGAAGAATGTTTACAGCAGTAAGTTAAAAGTGCTACCATTTTCCTGGGATGCTTGCTATTCAAGCAATATTTTTCAATAAGTGGCAGAGAAAGCCTGATTTCTTACTATGGTGCCATTTAAAAAAAAAAAAAAAGAAAGTGAAACATTTTTGACCCAGATGAATCATAAAGCAAGCAAGAAAATAATCCTTAAATTACTTAAAAGAGACGCTAAAATTTGGGTGTTAAAATAAAAGAGAAAGTGGACTGTGTTAATCCCACTGTTAGTCCTTTATCTTACAATATCAATGCGGATTGCACCCTTCCTTTGGCTAGAAAACCTGCAGCTGCTGCTCTACATTTGATTCAGCCAGCAGTAACCCTGCCCTCAGTAGAGGGCAGGTGATACCCACTCAACTAGCATCAACAAAACCAGTAGGATGATCATTTGATGTTCACAGAATTTCCTGGAAACCATTCCCTACAAATCATTAATAGCCATGATCCTTATTCAGGTCCACACAACTGTAACATTGATTTTTCAACAGAACACATCCTGATGAACCTACTTGCTAAATGTGACTTCTTTCATCTTTCCTTTTTTTTTTCTTCTTTAATGTTGCAAAAATAATTTGTGAAAAAGAGGTTAAGAGGTAACTTGACCACATTTAAAAATATCTACACAGAGAGACAACTTCTAACAGTGCAAGGCTCTTTAATCTGCCAGACAAGTGGATAGTACGATGCAGTGACTGAAAGTCAAAGCTCAACAAAATTAAACTAGAAATGCACTGTACTAGTTTAGTGACAGAGGTCAGGACAACATGCCTAGAATGTATTTTCCATCACTTGAAACCTCTGACCCAAGTAAAGCATTAGTGTCTTTCTAAGACATATGTTTCAGGTCAAGCAGAAATTGCCTGGATCATTAAAGGAATTAGTGGATATAATTCCATGGTGTGTGTTAGGGAGAAGATTCATGCAGATACTTAGATTGGACTCAAAAGCAGTGATTCTGTTGTGAGGGAGGTGAATCTGCCCTTCTACTGTGTCCTTGTAAGACCCCACCTGTATACTGCATCCAGCTCCCAGCACAGGAAGGACATGGACTTGTTGGAGTGAGTCCAGAGGAGGGGCACCAAGATGACTGGATGGATGGAGCACCTCTCCATTGAGAAAAGGCTGGGAGAATTGGGATTGTTCTGTCTGGAAAGAAAAGGCTTCATGGTAATCTAATTTTGTGACCTTCCAAGAGCTGAAGGAAACTTACAAGAAAGATAAACTTTTTGCAACAGCATGTACTTATAGGACAAGGCAGAATGGCTTCATACTGAAGGAAACTTAGATTTAATATTAGGATAAAATTCTTTACTGTGAGGATGGTCAGGCAATGGAACAAGTTGATCAGAGAATTTGTGGATGCCCCATCCCTGAAAGTGTTTAAGGCCAAGCTGGATGGAGCTCTGAGCAACATGGTCTAGTGGAAATTGTCTCTGCTCATGGCAGTGGGGTTAGAACTAGAGGACCTTTAATGTCCCTTCCAATACAAACCTTTCTATGATTTTATGGTCTTCTCTATCTATAAAGCAAGAAATTTTGGAAGTTTTCAAAGATCTGAGACACAAAGGAAGTATTTGTGTTATCTGAAAGTTTGAATATAAGTTTTAACATCTTCTAAGAATTACATTTTTGGGCTGAGAGGGATATTGTAGAGTATCTTAATTTGATTTTCTTCAAAATATTAATCCTATTCTCCTAAAGTCATACATTATGTTGTATAGAATCATAGTTATCTGCATCTTCAGTAGGCCCTTTAGTCTTTCTTCATAACTCAGTGAAAAGTAATAATTATTTTGAGGGTATGATTCACTTATTTCTAACATCTCTGTGTGAAACAGACAGACTGTATGCTAAATGTGCTTCTGTATTCCCAGTGATTATGTGTTTATAGAAGGACTAGCAGATTTGGATGTATAAACTCAGATGATGGGTTTCAGTGTTACAGTACAAAATACATGGACTTTGGAGTTTAGATTCATTTTAGTTTTCATAAATAGGATCAGGTCTCTCCTCATTTAATTTAATTCACTTTTACTCTCTATTTCAGAGGTTTGGTCATGTTGAGAGTCAGAGGAGAAGAGAAGGTGCAAATTCTCCTAAACTTACTTTAACTTTCTGATGTCGTCAGCTGCAAAATGCAAGAACACTATTAGAGAAAAGGTTATTTGAACACAAATGAAGATACTAACAGAATTTTTTTAGAATAGCTCTATGTTTGCTCTGGGCCTAGTACAAAGTCCCCCAAAGGCAAAGGAAAATTTGATCTATAATTTCTGTTATCATCTCCTGAAAGTACTGAANTTTTTTTACCCCAACAAAAAATAAAAAAAAAAAAAAAAAAAAAAAAAAAAAAAAAAAAAAAAGGATGGTTAGTAAGCTGTAAAAGAATCAGAGATAAATTAAGATTCTTGAATTTTTTGAGTGTTATTAACTGGATAGTTTTTATTGTTCAATTCCTTAATTTTCTTCTTCCAGTTCCTGCCCATTTAAAAAAAATCAGTAACTGTGATTGTTTAGAAAGAGTAAGGAAATTCTTGAGTTCTTCTGGCTTATTGGATTGCTTTGCTAAAGAGGATAAATGGGCCATAGTGTGGTAACCTAGTTACAATTGTTATTTATGGAAGCTTCTATTCCAGTCAAATTAGCTTGTCAGTAAAGTAGAGAAACAGTATGCACAACTTCAAGATGCTATATATAGAAAGTAAAAGTTGTAGGAAAAGCAGAGTGATAAGCTATTGTCTTTGTGTGAAAGAGTGCATGAATGTGTCACTAGCTGTGGCTTTATAATGAACATTCATGCAAGCACTTACATGAACATTCATGTACGTTTAAGTTTCATATGGACGTACAGCCTTGGCACCATTTTTTTGTATTTGACCATTTAATTTTTCTACTTAACACACTTTTAGCATAACATTCCTGCAGTAATTTATGCTCACCACTGATGGTCTGCTCAGAGGCATCAATCCTGCTGGATTAATGAGCAAGGTATAGAAAAGTTGCTGGAAGCTCAGACATGGGTGCAAGTTGATAGGTGGCAAAATTTTGACCAGTAGGTCCTCCAGAGCAGATCCTTCCTCCCTCTGCCTCATCTGAATAGCTGCAAGATCCATAGCCAGATTGCCACAAATTCCTTTCTCTTACATAGGTCCCATTCTATAGAAGGGTAGCAATCAATTCTCTTCCTTCTCTAGCGATGCTGATAGCCCTTGTATGGGCTGAAGTGGAAAAATCCTTATTGGGAAAAAGTGATTAGAAGTGATCCAGCACCTCTCTGCATTAAGGTTGTGCTTACCAGTAAGCCATTCAAAGGAACAGCCAGAGTTCATTGAGAAAAAGCAATTTCTGCAAGATTTCTGACTGTATTCTGCAAATTTGCAAAACCTTGTAATATGGAGATGCTTAGATGTTCTAAGTTATTTCCAAATTGGAATAAAAATTCTAAACTGAGAAAAACTGAAGCAAGGCCATTTATATGTCATTTGGACTACATAGCTTGGTACCTCCCAATGATCCTGGACCTTGAACTCTGACAGGGAAATAAGATGTGGCAGAGAGCAGAAATTTCTTTCCAGCTACTCTGCATGAAAATGGAAAAAAAATAGTCTGGGGATCATGTAGATCATACGTATGGTTCAGATTTGCTTTCTTATATAGAAGCTTTTTTAAAAAGAAAAATTATTCATCCTTCCTTCAGATGTCATTCATTGAACTCCACACTGTCTATAAATAATGTTGAAAGGTGCATCTTCAGCAGAATCTCCTTCTCGTGTAGGCTAACCTTGCAAACAAGAGCACATTTATTCATGGAGCCAAGGAATGGCTTGGGTTGGAAGAGACCTTAATAATTTCATTGTAACCTCCCTGACATGGGCAAGGATGCCACCGAATAGATCAGGTTGTTGAGAGTCCCATCCATCATGGTCTTAAACACTTCCAGGGACACAGCATCTAAAACTTCTCTGAGTAACCTGTTCCAGTGCCTCACTACCCTCACAATAAAGAATTTAATCCTAACATATAATCTAAATCTCTATGCTTTTAGTTTAAAACCATTCCCTGTTGTCCTGTCACTATCTGCTCAGTTAAAGAGTGATGCTACATCTTTTTTATAAGTCTGCCTTAAGTACTGCAATGTCTCAATGAGTTCTGCCCAGACCATTCTCTTTTCCTTTCCTAACAACCCCAAGTGTCTCAGCCTGTCTTCATAGGAGAGGTGCTCCAGCCCTCTGATCATCTTCTGGACGCACTTCAACCAGTCCACATTTTTCTTTTTTCTGAGGACCCCAGACCTGGACCCAGCACTGCAGGTGGGGTCACACAAGAGCCGAGCAGAGGGGCAGAATCCCTAACTTCTCCCTGCTGCCCACACTGCTTCTGCTGCAAACTAAGATGAGGATGTCTTCTGGGCTGTGAGCACACACTGTTGGCTCAGGTTCAGCTTTTCATCCATGACAGCCTCCAAGTCTTTCTCCACAGGGCTTTCAATGTGTTCTTCTCCCAGTCTTTACTGGTATCTCAGATTGTCCTGACCCAGGTGCAGCACCTTCCAGCTGGCCTTGTTGAATGTTATGAGGTTCTCAAGGACCCATTTCTCGAGCTTTTCTCTGGATGACATTTCTTTCTTTTGCTCAGATTTCTGTGCAGCTGACATCAAAATGATGACACCATTACACGTTTTCCTGTCTGAGGCTTTATCCTGCCTTTTGCACAACAGGTATGCAGAAGGTTGACCTTAGCTGAGTGAGACTAATCTCTTGCAAGTTTCTGCTGCAGTTGATGGAGAGAGCAATTTAGAGAAGGCACCTAAATCAACATAGTAATAGTCTCTGGAGGATCCTATTTCATTCCTTTGACTATAGTGGGAGAGTAAAGAAGATGTGAGGCTGGATTTAGCTTTTGTGGCTGACTCTCTCCAACATGAAAACAGAGTGACTAAAAACTTCATTCAGTGTCCTATGATTCCTGCATTAATGAAGTATTTCTGGCCTTCTTTGTGACACTGAGAGAACATATTTAATATTGGTCCCTTGATTCATAAGCATCTGCCATACACTTTCCAGTTGTAGCACTTCTCTTGCCTCCACTGGGAGAGTAGATGACTTGAATTATTCACCACTGTTTTGATAGTAAACACCATCATAAATTTTATAGCTTAATTAGGCACATAATATTTTGATTTAAATATGGCCCATTTATCTGCACTTATTTCATGTGGGACTCACCTAATTTCAATTATAAAAGTGTTTGCAACCTAGTCAAAGGGATTCTCTGCAAAGCTGATGGAGAAGATCAAGCATCTCCAGAGTGCAACAAATGGAGTTTTGTAATAGATGAGTGTTTGTAGTACATGGGATGAATTGCCTCTGAGAGGTTTTGAAGATTAGATAAATATTTATTACACACCCTTAAAGAATTTGTCATGAGAAGACCGAGTTCCACTCCTGGAAATTTGGAATCCACTTGGATATGTTATAAAACAACAATAATGAGCAGTAATAATTTATCAGACTGCAGTGGATACCTTATAATTAAACAAGGGGGATTTTGTATCTATCTGTGTTATTGTTATGTGGCTCCTGCTGCGTTGTTCTGCAGCAGTGTTTTGCCCTAATTCTTGTTGCCTATATTTGAAAATGCCTTATGTACCACATTTCTGCCTTACAATGAGGAAAGAACCTCAGGTTATAAATAAAGCATTCACAGAAATTGTAAGACTTAAACACTGAGGTTCTTTTGGAAGTATTTCTATCACAAGCAACAGTTTCAGTCCAGAAATCAAGGCATCTTTTACTCTGGGGAAACTGTTTCAAGTCAATCACAGCCCCATGAATAGGAAGGTAATTGGAACAGATGCCCTTTTTTTTTTTTTTTTTTAAATTTTAATAATGCATTTCAGCAGTAGAGGAAGCATTTGTATTCTAGTTAAAAATTAAAATGAAAGAGGGAATAACAGAGTGGGAGAAAAACAGGTGTAGGGGGAGGGGAAAAGAGCTCAGAATATCTATAAAAATATTGAGGGAGTTTTTGAAAAAAAAAAGTTACTTTTGCATGGAAAGCAAAGTAAGAAAAAAAAACATAGGAAAGCAATCAAATACATAGGCTTTTATTGTGATTGAATAATCAACTTCCTATATGAGCTATTTCAAGATCAATACAGCCATAAAGACCTCATTCAGTGAAGTTGTGCTGCATTACAGCAAAGAGGAAATAACAAAAAGAAGAGTATTTCACACACTGGTTTGTAGCCTTAAACCCCCTGTGTCTGCATTGCAAAGCAAAAGCAAAAATGTGTTCATAAACTTCTTTTTGAAACACCTGCTGCCAACACAAGGCATATGGATCCTTGAAAATTCAGATATTACCTGGAAGAATAGCTCCAAAGACATGTTTTATCTATCAAAAAGTCATACAAAGCCAATTTGATCTACAATTGACTTTTCCATAAATGAGATAGGAACAGAGTGAGGCAAAAAGATATTCCTGATTATTCCTTAGGGTGTTACAGTTTAAAGTGTCTTCATATGGCAACAAAAACTCTTAACACATATAAACAGGGGTTTTCATACTCCCATTTCTCTTTCATTCTGACACAATCGTTTCCTGGAAGAAAAATAATCTGTTAGCATCTGGCATTGAAGGAGCTAGAGTTTTTGCTGTTATTTTCAATTGCTTTTTGTTTTGTTAAACACAGAACAAGTTTAATAAAAACAGTCTCAGTTATAGAATTGCCTGCTGGTGTAAATATGAAAAAAAATGTGGCAGCAGTTTGAAGCCTCATTAAAAATTAAAATCTGATATCATCTACAAAATCATTTTGACTATTGCTTAGGCAAGATCAGCAGATGACTGCATATTGCTTTAAAAAGGAAAGGTCTTGGCCTTTAATGGTAACAGATCTATAGAAGACCTTAAGGACCCTTCATCTAGAAGTACAGCTTGATTTTTACCTTTCCTCTGTTATATTTCTTTGGGGAATATTATGAAAGAAGAACAAATTTAAGATGCTCTAAAAATATTCTGCTGCAATTAGCAAGCAATATATGATGCTGTTCTCAAAATGCCAAAGATAACGTTTTTACACTGCATTATCGTAACTCCTGCCCTCTGCAGGTTTCTACAAGGAGGAAAAAGAAAAATTTCACAGTTTTTAATTAAAAGTACTTTTAAGAGATAAGATAAAAGGTATTAAACATTCATGCCCTGTGCGCATCAGGATTGATTTCCTTTTTAGGTTACTGGGTATAGAACGGGTACACAGCCAGTAGTTATTCTCAAAGACCTTGGTGCCATGCAGATGCTGGCAGCCTCAGCACAAAACTTTCAAAACTCCCAGTGGTGTTTTGAGTGACCCCATACCATGTTAAACAACACACGTTTTTGCTGAGGCAGAGGAAGCTCTCCTCTCAGTGTACAACAACAGTAAGGAGCACAGTGGAGAAAGCAAATCTCACAGTCAGGATCTCTCTTTGTACAAGGTACAGGGATTCAGACACATTATGTGAAACTGAAATAAAATTAAAAAATAGACCTGATCTTTCTGTATGGAGTGCCTGCAGGATATCTGAACACAGTAGGAATGCAAAGATCAACATATAGGGCTCAGAGCTACTTTACGTGTTCACCAACTGTAAAATCTGCAATTAACTGTCAAAACTTGTTTCAGCAATTTGAGTTACCTTGAAAAAATGCTCAGGGAACAAATTATTTGAGAAGAGTTTCCATTTCCTTTTCAGGGAAGACTTCAATGTTGTCTTCTCTTCTGCCCTTTAGAAAGAACTGGTAATGCCATGTAGAGGCTATAGTTAGTACAGATCTGTAGGAAACAGAAATACAGGCGAGAAAACTCTACCTCTGATGAAACAGTTTGATTTTCTTTTAGATACTGGTTAAAATAGTTTAATTTTGGCTATCACAAAAATGTAAAAATCTCTGTGAGAAAATGTGATTATTTTTTTAATTACAGAAATTTTTTTTTTTAAAAAAAGGTGGAGAAGAAAAAAATAGAAAAGCAAACAAAGTATGAAAACTGTTTAGGCAACACATTCTGCCGTATCATCCTAAACTCAAGAACCATTCTACTTTGATGTGTTCATGGCACAGGACTTTTCTTCAAATTCAGATACACATACACACACACACATTTTGTATATCCTGAGTTCTTTTCAGTCCTCAAAAATTTCTCTTCAGAACCCAAAGAGAGAAATGAGTATATTAGGATGTGAATAGTCTTATACTATAGTCAATGTCTAAAATTGACAGATGAGTTGACATGCTCCCTGAAGGTGCCTGCCCTGGGCATTGGCTGGCTCAGATTCAGACATCAGCATTGTGGTGAGATGGCTTCTGTTCACGGCTTCCAAGAATAATTCAGTTGGAATAAATACACAAAAGCCACACTGGCAAGAAAGTTCACAGACAAAATTTTAAAAATAGTATTCCTTTTGCCTTCTCTTTCCTCTTAAGGAAATTCATAGGAACAGGAAGTAATCCTCATCTACCTGAGACAGCAAAAATAAGATAGATGGCACAGATGGAAAGATGAGTGGTGATAATGTGCAGACAGCTGAAAGTCTGAGCTGCAAAATTGATGGCATTTGCAGCCAGGTGGTCATGGACAGATATTGTTGTGGACTTGGTCCTCTGAGTTGCACAGTCCATCTCTTGCCTGGTGACAGAGGGACAGCATCAGTTCTGTGTGTTCTTATGTCACTGCCAGAATTTTACATTTTAAAAGGCAATATTATCATCTGCTTCACAGACTAATTCCATCTCTTCCAGATGATGCAATGACTGTTGAGTTAATCCCTGTGCCTCTAGCAAAGTTTTCCTGAGCTTTCCTTAACTTTACTCGGTAAAGAGGTGCAACAAGCAAGATTATTCTGAAACAATACTATTTCCTCTAAAATATGTCATTTCTTATTCAATGTTAAATTTGCCTTTAGGCCAGCCTGACTTCTTCTCCTTCTCTTTATCAAGTTGCAATAAATATGTGTTATATTCACTAGGTTTCCTTCTTCAGAACACAGAGTAGAAAAACACAAAACCCATTTTATTGATGAATCATGGGACATTAGATATTAATTTCATTATGCAATAATATTTGTTCTTTAACAGGAGTTACAATACCTTCTACATACTCAGGATTTTCGTTATTAAAACTCAAAGTTTGAATGAAAAGGTCAAAAGCTAAAAGTGGATAGTGACTTTCACGCATAACTGTGGCAACAGCCACTTACCTGAGAAACACTTTAACTCATGGCACTGTTTAGCCTTTTTCTGGCAATGAAAAAAAAAGGTCCTGTAATCCCAGTGTCATCTATCACTTTTGGCCTCTAATAAAAGTAATGTTTCTCTTTGAAAAAAGAAAACTAGATGGATTATGCTGGAAATAGCTTGTGTCATCATATCAGCTTGCCAAGCTAGAGGTACACAATGGGGATGGCAAACTAATGAGTTTGGGGAACCCTCTGTGTTCTCAGCCAGCGGGAGTCACTGGTCCAGGTCCAGTAAACCATGGACCAAAAAGAAGGGAGTCAGAAAGAAGTATAGTGAATCAGCTCACAAAATAAAATAAAAACAGCAGCACTTTTTATGACAATTTGACCAACTCTTGAGCAGATTAGAGGCACCTTCCTTTCCAATGTGACCTTAACAAGATTTCTGAATTCACAAACTCTAAGATTGCTAGCACAAGTATTATCACAGTCAGTTCATTCCAGTTGCTTTAATGTTGCCCTGGTATCTGTGAGGTTTGGCGGTGTCCAAAATTCCAAATAATATATGTTTAAAGATCAGAAAATTGTATTGTAAATGTTATTTTTGTCAGTGAAAAGAAAAGTTTAAAAAAAAAGAATCAGTAAACTTAAATTAACTAATTTGCAAGAATTACAAAAGAAGCAGCATGGTAAGAAAGATTCTTTGCATATATACGCACTAGATGTAAAAATTTATTTAGTATTTTGATGAAATGCTATGACATTTCATAGACAAGCAAGACTTGGCTTATGTTTCTCATGTAAAGCATTGGATTAGAAATGTATGCCCAGACACTGACAAAACACAGTATTTGAGTCAATGTTTGAGATTGCACAAAGTTTCAAAGAAATCAGTAGAACCCTTTTTGTGGGTAATGGGCTTTTGGCTTATGGAAAACATCCAGCAGGANTAGCCCAATTTTTTTGCCTTTCAGCAAGAGTTACAGTCAGAGGTACATATTTCATTTCTGGAACTGCAAATCAAACCCACAAGTTTAGAGCTGTTTTGAAAGTTTATTCTAGCCTAAACTTTCCCTTTTACTTATTTTTCACTTTGAAGAAAATACTCAACAATAAGTCCTTAAATATGTGAAGATAGCCTAGATTTTGAAAAATTAGAAGGGAACAGGATTTACTGTGGCATTTTATTCTGAGAATTGCTATTCATGCTGCTTGTCCTGTCAAAAATGACAGCAGCAAAGGGTCATCAGTTCAAAGAAGACTGTGATTTATCTTTACATTTATATGGCAGCTCTTATCCCATAGGATTTGCAAGCACTAGGCACAACCACACAAATATGTAGTCCATAGACTTTTACTGCATCATCTTTCGTTGTCAGGATTGTCAGAGAGAAGACAAGGCAATATTTTACACAAGCACAGGAAGGAACTCAGAGGAAAATAGACATTTTTAAAAAATAGCCAATACCTCAGTATCCAAAACAATCCATTCAGTTACATTTGACTTGGATTTACATATTAGTAAACAGTTAAAAGAGTAAAATATCTGCATAACTTTCTTGAAAACCCATGCTTATGAAACTGCCTTGTTTACTACATTCAGCCAGAGAGCTTGTGTTTGCTTTTCATTTGCTTTGATCTAATACAAGAAGATAAGAAGAAGGCAAAATTTTTGGGTTCATTCGGACCAGTTCAGCTTTTCATCCAGAACTGTCACTGACTGAACTGGATGTTTGCATCAAAATGTATTTTAGCGTAGTTTACTGATGAATTATTTATACTTTGTTTTTCCAGAATGCAGCAGCCAAGAGAGATACTGTAAAAGCCACAAGTCTTTGTAGAGTAAGGACATTATCATCTTCTATGCTTATCATACAATTGCAGCTCATGACACCAGCTTTATCTAGACAGGTGTCAAATGCCCCTGAACAACTCCTGGTCTGGGATCTGAGGGAGAAGTGTAGAACATGAAAACAGCCATGCATAAATGCCTTTTTAATTTTTTTAGACTGAAACAACTTAGTTGCAAGACACACAGCACAAAGAAAACAACTCTGATATGAGAGAAGAGCTTAGTATTCAGCTGACCTTCAAATTACGAAAAAAACCCCTTCAGTCAAGATCTTCTCATCTCCTCACCAGCAGATTGATTGCATGACTGAGCTGCTTTGGAAATGCAGCCCAAATTTCGGAGAACCTTTGGGAAGAAAATGACGAGAAAATATACTACTGTGAGACAAATTAAAACTCCCACTCATCAGCACTGACCACTTAACCAGACACTAGAGAACATTAAATTTTAACACATCCACCACATTCCCTTTTGGATTCCAAGGTTAAAATGATGTGACTTTTTTTACTACCTTAGTTTATAGATAATATAAAACTTAGTATTGCAGTACACTAATTCAAAAAAAGCCTCTCCTTTCTCTAGCAGAAAGAGAAAAATAAATGCTGTGTGCTATGTCAGCTGAAAAAAGTTTTGCTCAGGCAGTTGCAGTTTTTACTAATGCAGATACAGTAAACATAATAAATCCTTATAAAAATTCAAATTTCCATGCTCTCTGAGCCATTGCAGTCCATTTTTTATTTCTCTTCTAATCTATAATTTATTCAACTCCAATCTCTTTTTTCCCCCTCAAATCAAAAGACTTCAAGGTGCAATGGATCTATAATTATATTGCAGTCCAATATAGAGCAATATAGAAGTTTAATGTAAGATATATAACTGCATTTATTAAACCATATATTAATATATAATGGCAGTTACACTAGATTAGGCTAGATTTGGTTAGATTAGATTTTACTTGTTATCAATGGCAACCATTTCATTTACATGTCATTCTCCTTCTGAAAACCCTGGGGTGCCATAGGAGTGACACAGGGAGATGAAGGGAATGCAGGTCCGTGGCTGTACTGTCTTAGCAGGGATAAGGACAAAAGACAAGTGTTAAGATCTGTCTCAGATTTTGTGGAAGCTCTCTATCATTGTGCAGGTGTGAGAGGTGTAAAGAGCCCTGGGCAGAAAAGGGATGAACTGCAATGGGTAGATGTAGCCTTGGCCAAAAGAACATAGAGGGAAAGTGAGAGTAGAGGAGCAGGAGGGATACTGTTGAATTCTGCTTTGAGAAGCTGGTACAGAATTTCCTTGTATCCAGGCAGAAACATCAATAAGAGCAAAAATCACTGTTGCTTGGCCAGGAATATGAATTTTTCTTGGTCAGGGCAGGAGATATATCAGAGAAGACAGCTGCCTGCTCAGCACAGCATGCCAGTGCCCAGGTAAAAGATGCCAGGTAAGTACAGGCATGGCATGGTCAGACACTCACCTCAGAGAGCCCCTTGCAGGGATCTTGTCTGAGTATGCTGCTTTTCACTGCCACATCAGGCAGAGTCACACTGTGGGCAGCAACAGGCCCACACAATCTCAGTTTTTTGCACAGTCCACTTCAGTGAAATCCTAGAGACAGATTTAAATTCTTTCTCACAGATTTGTAATAAGGCACCATTCTGGTGTTCTGCTGAAATTTTTGGCCCTCAAAGTAGATGCATTAACCCCATTTTTCCTTAGGCCACTATCTCTTGATGTAAAACCTTACTATTTCCAGTAGTTCCTAGATTTTAAAAGAAGACCCTTCAAGCATAGTATTTTGTATAAATTTTATATTTTGTTCAAATTTGGCAATTTTTATAACACGCATGTAGTTTATCTTTGAATTAATGACTGTCTGAAATATTATTTTACATTTTAAAATAGCATCCCTGCATCCCTTTTCAATTAAGAAAGTCCCTAGCATTCAAGGAGTTTTTCTCCAGTTAAATAGCAAGGGAAACAACTTTCTGGACCTTAATTCTAAGTCTAAATTTGTTTACTTTACACCTTTTAAGTACTGTAGTGCTGCATCTCTTTCTGCTAAGCTGAAGAGGTCCCTATTGCCACGTTTCTCCATGCAGAGTCTGAGACAGTTGCTCACCACCTCCTCTTTGCTGAGCTGAAGAGACTGAAGTCCCTGACTATAGCACAGTATTCTAGGATTGTCTTTGCTGTTGTCACTGAGGGCTTGAGGAGTCTTGAAGATAGAGATGGGTGGGCCAAAATAATGCAACAACCCTGATGACAGCAGCAGAATTGTGTTTACCAAACATGTTATCTTTTCCTACATGGAAGGAGATTTACTGTGTGAATATAACAAAACAGTTTCATAATCACAGAAAAATCCACAACAGGAATGTCTTACAATATGTAATGGAGAGGTGTCTCTCTTGATAGCACTGGGAAGAAGACCTGTGACCCAAGGAAAGAGTGTGTCCTATGGCCATGAGTCACAGTCTCTCTCTTTAGCATCAACCTTTTCCTTCAGAATGACCTTGAATAATGCATTTCATCCCCTTTTTAGCTTTGAGCAAAGAAAGCTTTCTTTAAGAGTTCACTGAATACATGGCTTTGCTGCAGGCAATACCCTTGATCTCCATGAAACTTTCAGGATTTGATATTCCTGACTGTAACTGACAAATGGTCAAAACCACTGTGGAATACAACGGCAGCTTGAAAGGGGTTTTGAGGTACCTGCATCACTGTGCAGAAATCACGCCTATCTTACATCTCTGAGTAAAGAGGGAGTGTGATTGACTTTGTCTCCTTGATAGCCGTCAGACTATACTAAAGCAATAACATCCTCCACCTTCTCTAAGATGATGTGGACAGTTAGGGGGTGTTCAACTGGTGGAAATAATACTTGCAGATAACTTTTAGTTTTTTAAAGGCAAGATCTCTCTAACTACTACTTTCTCACACCTGATTTGTAAGTGTGAGCAACAAGTTCAATTTTCCACTGTGTTTTTTTTTTAAAGATAACAGCTGACTAACCTGTCATTCTTCCCAAAAAGAATTCTGTGGAAACTCAGTTCATGGAAGTGCTTCCAAATGCACTCAAATCTCCCTGGCCTTCAAGGTTTTCACAATTGGTCATCATTCATGGACAATTCTGTGAGTGATCTTATGTTTGTTTGGCTGAATTTAAGAGGTAAAAAAGGCATAGAGACTGTCCTTCTGGTGAGAGATGTCTTTAAGCCAAACTGCAAGTTTAGACAGGCTTTGAAACAGTTACATTTTTTTAAAGTGCTGAAGAAAATTTCATTTTTGTACTATTGTACTTTATATAATAAAAAAAAAAGTAGGTTAATTCATTTTTCTTTTTATATTTGGGCATTTTTCTACAGCAGAAAGATTGACCTCAGTGGGCATCTCTGGTGTTCATCTGTGAAACTGATATTATATGAAAGAGGCAGTGACAAGGGAGAAATGTCCCTTTCCAGAAAAAGCATTTTCAAAGACTGGTTTACCATTCTTATTGATTTAGTACAAGCCTTGGAACTCAGGTGACTTGTTGCTTCTAGTGTGGCAGCTGGGATCTGACTTGGAAGCTTGGCTGAGAAGCCAGAAATTGAGCTGGAGAGGACACAGACCAAAAGGGCAGACTTGGTGATGAAAAGCTACGATTAAATAGCCTATAGTTAGATAATTTCAAGTGATGGGAATCAATTCCTTGGTAATTGATGGATTACTGATAGTCTTGTCCATCCTTTTACTTCTAGGTTTCTGCAATCATGAGGTTGCCATAAATCACCTGTAACACTAAAGGCTCTAAAATGAAGAGTAAGTGTGTAGGATGGAGGAAGCCTATAGACAAAGTTATGTTACTAAATCTGTCTTTGCACTGTTGATACAATATGCACGCACTCCATATGGGCTTAGCAAAATAGTTGAACAGTAATTTTAATTGAAGAAACATATGTAATATGATAAAGGCATAGAAGGCTTTATGTGCATACTCTGAGCATTGAAGGAGTGGAATGTCTTACATGTACTCTACATGTTATTTTTTTTAACTCCAGCTGTAGAGTAGGTAGAATTTTAAATAACAAGCAAACAAACAAACAA
Organism: Illadopsis cleaveri; assembly: GCA_013399915.1. NCBI lineage: Eukaryota > Metazoa > Chordata > Aves > Passeriformes > Timaliidae > Illadopsis > Illadopsis cleaveri. The sequence goes on from VXBB01024301.1 coordinate 710,726, forward strand.
AAACCAAAAACCCCAACCAAAACCAAGAAAAAACAATCAACAGCCCCCCTCGAAAAAACTCCAAACCAAACCAAAATAAAAAATAAAATAACCAAAAAAAACCCACCCACCACTATAAGACATCCAGTAGAAGTGCAATGTTTGAGAAATGTTTTGACCAGGAATTTAGGAACTGTTTATGCTGTTCACATGATTCAATACCTCATTTGCCTTAAAAATAAGTGACAAGCCCATCTGATGTAATTGAGTCCAGTGCTAAGATGAATGTTCAGACCTGTGGAAGCCTGAAAGCAGAATACTTCTGCAGTTGCATGATGGATTCATAATAAAAACTTAAGAATTCAATGGTAATAAAATCTAATAAAAACTAAGCAAGTGGAAAAATATTCAACTGTTGAATTTACTTGAAGATTGCGGTTACATTCTATTGATTGTAATGTTTGCAGTTTTGCAGGTAACAATCTGACCGTGAATCTTGCTTATAAAAGCTGCTTGATTTTATTACTGGTCGTCTCCTTCAGAACTGAAGGTGAGTGGGGGTGAGGATGAAAATGAGCAAACTATGTCAATTTAAGGAAGTGAATCTGACTAACAAAAGGACTAATGCCCATCCTACAGCGCACTAAAACCTGGCATATATTGGTGTGAATTTCCCTCTGCCTGATGGAGATTAAGGCACTTCTTCCTAAAGGAGCAGGCAGAAAACTAACCCAACCAACCAAAAGCTCTTCCCTTTACTTTTACACCTCCATGGGGTTCAAATGTTCAAACTCAGATATTCTTCAAAACTGGGACCAGGTTTTCATTCTTATGCCAATAGTTGCATGCAAACACTGTCAATTTGCTCAAAGAGGAAAATGGAGCAAGGAAACCTATCTAGATGCACAGTACAGCCGTGTGTACAATGGCTGGCACACACCCAGGAGCAGGTGGCTGGTACTGGATGTCATCAGCACCTGGGTCAGCTTGCAGTTGATGCTAAGACTTGAGTAAGCTAGGTTCATGAGCCCTGGCTGTAAATGAAGGGACATTGCTCTCACCCAACCTCCCTCAGGCTCACAGGTGGTGTAAGAAAGATGTGCAAAGAGACCAAAAGAAAGCAAGAGAGTAGTGAAATTAAAGCAGAGTTTCTGTCAAGCAGGAGCACCTTAAAATAGTACAGAAAACCACCCCCACACCACCCCACCCCCCCCCACAAAAAAAAGAGATCCATAACCTTCCTCATCCACAGAGGTTGCACATTTGAAGAACTCTTCCTTGTTCTTCTAACCTACAGGCAAAACCAATTTTCCCCCCTCAGAGCTGCACTTTTTCTTTCCCCAAAGATTAAATATCAGCTCCCTCTACCTATGTGAGGATATGCCACTATTTAAGACAACTTGTTATGTGGCATAATATTGTGGATATATTGTTCGTGAACCTAAAATCTAAGAAAAGGTGATTTCCCTAATAGAAAAGATTAATTGCCTGAGCCTTCTTTAAAGATACATTTGTAAGGTCTACTTTTTTACTTTCATTTCCTGGAATTCTGGGTTCATTAAATATCAGAGGTGACACATACTGCACCTTGCTGTGACTATAAAAATAAGAAGCTATTCATAGGTACTGCACAACATAACATACTGTGCCAGTGTCTACCATGAGCAACTCATGGGTCTTTTTCAAGTCTGATTTTCTCTTTCGTTGTTGATAATGCTGCTTCATGAGGTCTAAAATAAAAAATAGCACAAACATACATTCACTTTAAGTATGAGTGACAGCTCAGGTACTGGATCAGATTCAACATGCAAATAACCTAACATGGTTATATATGGTTGTATGGTCTATAGTAATAGATTATTAAGAAATTACTTTAAAACGGATAATAAAAATTTTGGAGTTTTGCTGACTCTCTGAGCTGAAGCCTACTTCTGTACCATCCTATTTAATTGTCCCTGTTGGACTCATCCTTCAGGAAGATTTCTGTACTTTTTAAAGCCTCTTTGTTACCTCTTATCTCCATAGCATCCTGTGGCAATGAGTTTCATATTTAGTTTTGTGATCACCAAGGTGAGGAAAGGAGTTCTGATTTGGTTTCAGCATGTTTTCTAACAATTTTGCTGGGATCTTCCTAGTTCTTGTATTAAAAAAAAAAAAAAAACCAGTAATAAACCCTCTTTATTGCTTAAGGGTGCCAGGTTAGTTACTTTGTCTACAGAAGGAGATACTTAATGCATATCTCTAGCTAGACAGAGGTATAGGGAGTATATCTGCTGTGGGCCACTCATTTTTTTATGTCCTAAAAATAATACTTCATTCTTAATGTTTAATTTGTCTCTCACTGGGCCCAAGGTCTTATTACTGCTGCTACTACTGCTATTATTGCTATTTCTTTTATCATTAGGAATTTTCAGATACTTATTAGTGTTCTCACTTGGGCAAGGAGAAACCTCTAGCATGCAGGACAATTTGAGGGTATTCATAAAAAGTTTGATATACAGTCCCTTGGCGAGCACAGCCTGTATGAAATGCAGAGTTAGAAGAGACTAGCAGCTTCCTATTCAGCAAAAAGGACCAGGTATTGTTTGGGTCAAATCTTTTCACTCTCATAATAATCTTATCCTCATATAGGTCTTTCAAATACTTGGCTTTTCCGTTTCACTATTCTTATGATATTCACCTTTCTAAATGTAAGTAGAATTCCTGCGAGGCCTTTGAAAGCCCTCTATGAAACTTTAAAAATATCTGTGGACATCTTGAAGTCTTTTCTACTTGGAATCATCCACTTCTTTTTTGATATACTCTTATTCCCTTCAGTTTCTGTTTTCCAGACAGCTTGCTCTGCTTTGGCAAACCTTGCTCCCAACTGGGGCCCTTTGAATGCATTCCATTTGTGCTGCAAAATCTCTGGAGAGGCTGAGAGCAGATAAATGCAATGCCCTTCTCCTCAACACATTTCAAAACACTTAACAGAGAAGGTCAGTATCATTTCTTTCCTTTCTATAGATAAGGACAGTGAAATTGAGAGAGAGCAAATTATTAGTCTCAGTTACCAGGGAAGTCAATGACATAGCTAATTCCAGATGTCTTAGACCCAGGGACTAGTTCTAGGTGCTGAGCCTGTGCTGGCTGAGGGAATGTAGTCCGGAGTAGCAGCACAGCAACTTCAGACAATGCCTGTTGGACTTTCCAAAATATTTTAGGATTTTGATACTTGGCTTTCTTCTGAACTGGAACATATTTGAGAGTTCTCCAAGGGAGAAAAAATTAAAAAGAACAGGACTCCTTTCCTTCTGTTTTGAAATATTTCATGTCAACAGAACTGAAGGGGTTTTTTGTTGAGAGAGACTGAAAAGTTACTTTTCACTGCAATACATGGTAACCTCAAATAATAAAACAAAGGCAAGCCATGGCAGTAATTTCAAAATGAAAGACGCAAATGAACGCTTAATTTGGATGTCCTGACTGTTCTGCCTCAATGAAAATCTCCATTGAGATATTAAAAAGAAAAAAAAAAAAATGGGCAAAATGAGCTGACATCATATTTCTAGGGTTTCAATGGCACCACACATTTCATAGCATATGATTCCGCTTGATTCCGCTGTGATTTATCACTTGGTCTTTAGCTATTATACTTAGGTATGGGAAAATACTGTGAAATTACACAGTGGACATATGTAATTACAGATTTTCCTTCCTTTTCTCCTAGAAGTCACTTTGCCATGACCAAGAGCAACAGAACATTGCCTAATAGTACAGAAGGAACAGGGAATTCTCACGGCAGGCTCTATGAAATGGGAAGATATTTGCTTTCCAGGGTGCAACATGCCAGTAGCTGCAATGCAAGTTGCAATAACAAGTTTCTAACCTGATTCCAGCAAGCAGGGAAGACTGATAACTTTCCAAATTCATATGCTGTTCATCTAAAGCCCCAGCTCTGCAGTCCAGTGACTATTTTCAGCTAGGCTGCTTTACTTTTTGTTCATTACAATTCCAAACTGGTTTGATATCCATGTGCTAGCAAACCAATCTTTTCACAATTCCTCTCTGAAATAGAATTGAGCTGAAGTAATGTGTTTTATCTGGTTAATTTAGCTAGAAAGATATTATATTTTATAATGAATAATCCCTCAAGACATGAGATTTGGTTTAATTTTCACCTGGTGTTTATCACTGTGTATACTCCAAATTCTGTTAGTGTCTATAAACACAACAGCAGGTACTTGGACCTTGTAAAGATTTCTGGAGCCAGATCCAGAGAGAGATGTAGAGTAATGGAATGGCAGAAATCCAGCTTCTAAAATAAATATAATCTGTCTACTGCTAATGAGAAACAAAACAGCTTCAAACTCCTCCAGAGGATGAAGCCACCTCTTGAATGTTTGATTGCATGAGGAGTTTACATCCCCACAATTGCATTTGGGATAAAGTACATTTCTGAATGACCTGTATTGAAATGAAGGCACTTATAGTCTGGTCACATAACTTTATTTGTATTACACTAGCAGTCAGGAAGCCCAGAAAAATAACATGAGAGGGGGAAAATTGATGAAGTACATGTATTTGATGATGAAACAACTCACTTAAAAGTTCCTGGCAAGACAGGATGTAAGGACTCCTGGCATTCTGAATAGTAGAGGCAGCTACTTCCTTCATCACGGTAAAATATTTACACTGAAAATCATCCTATAGTCAATATTTGGATACCTTGTAAATAGGCTCTTCCCCTCTGTCCCAGTGGAAATGATGAGAAAAGTGAAAAAAACCCAAGGATTAAGTTTTTTCTGTTTTGAGAAGTGCTTCTGGAAGATCTCACTCATTTCCTTTTGAGGCAGAAATTATTAATGCAGTCTAGGTTTGGTTTGGACAAAATTGAAAGGACAGCATTCCAGGAGCAAATAAACCTCACAGGAGAAAGACACAGGTCATTTTGTCTGTGAAAGGTATCAGCCTTACTGTGATAATGAGTAACAAGGAGAGAATCTTGCAATAGAGCCTTAAAAGGAAAATTCCTTAAAGGAAAAAATAATGTGTTTAAGAAGTATCAGTTTGACTGAATTAGAAAGAACAGTTTGTGGAATCGATGTTAATTCCAGTGAGAAGAACAGTTTTTAAGGCTTTTATACTTAACATTCAGGCAACAGAAGAATGTATCGCAATCTATAGAAGGTGCTAGAGCAAAAAGGAGAGCTCCACAAAGCAGGAAGAAGATAAAACAGCATCTGGTACGGATGTTATTATCAAAAGAGCTTTTAATAGGAAAATTGCATTATTATAATTATAAATTAACGTAATCAGGGAGCAATAATGAAGGGGGAGCTTTCTGAAAAACATGGTACTTAGCATTCCAGAAATAAGTGTACTTTCTAAAGGGAACTCAGACTTCCCTCGCAACTCCGTATGTGAGGTCTGAATTTGCTGAATTAAAGATTAAATAATTTTAAAGTATTTATGATGCTTACATCCTTGACCAGATTTATGCTGCTCCAGTTCAGGTGCTGAACAGAATTGCCTGATTTATGACCTCATCTCTTAGTCAGTGGAAGATGTTATACATTTTTGAAGGTCTCATCAGCCATGAAGATCTCAGCTATCCTAGGGAATTTCCTATTTCCTGGATAAACAGTCTCTTGATAAATTCAGAAAGACATGAAAGCACCCACACTCCTAACACATTTTAGTCTCTGAAGTTAGGAGAGGTGGATTCTCTTCTTTCACCTACTAGTGATTGTCAGAAATGGTTCCTCCAGACAGTAAATTTGTCTGAACTTCCTTAATGTGTCTTACACTCAATACCACTGGGGATCTCAGACCCTTAGGTGGGAAGTCCAGTCTTATATAGGAAAAGCTTAGAGGTTTAGGTAATTTTATTATTTTACTTTAATTATATTTTATTGTAACTATATAAAATTATATATATATATTTATAGCATGTGTCTATAATATCTATTATAAATATATATAATGATATTTATAATGATATAGAATTATAATTAAATTGTATAAAATTATATTTTAATTTTTTACTTTAATTTTATGAAAAATGTAGTTTTAAAAAGAAAATAGTCTGGCACAGAGAATTTTTAAGATTACTAAAATGTTGCCATGGTAGACAACAGCTTAGAACCAAAGCTTCGCTAAAATATTGTTACTACTTAGACTAAGTAGGTGGAATACAGAAAAAAAGATATTGCAGGGTAAATCCAGGGCAACATGGTACTTTAGGTGCTCTGATTCAGCCTGTACATCATGAAACGAGGCATCCAAGGCAGTCATTGGAATTCAGTCACAGAGTTGAATCTGATGGATACTAAAGAGTAGTAACACCTGTAGAAATCCAGGATAAGAAAGCCAAGCATAAGAGGGACCTCCTGTGATAGATCAACTGCACTGGTTGACCCTGAAACCCAAAGTTCATTTTAAGTGAGTGTCTGCACTGTGTAATACCAAAGTTAACTACAGCTTTAATTGATTACAAAACATACATTCTTGGTTTATAAACTCCGAGGGATTTTATTTGTAATAAATGCAAATGTAGTCCCAGTGACTTCATTGGATGCAGATGTCTCTACAGCAGTGCTTGTTTAGATGAATCTCATTCAGTCATAGCTGCAAAGTATTTTTTCAAGTGCTGTGCAAACATAAAACAAAATCCTTTTTTGAAAATATGGGCAAACAAAGATTGGATTAGATAGGAAATGGAGATAAGAAAAAATAGTCAGGAAAAGGAAATTACAACAAGACCACTGTCATAAACAGTAAGGCTTGGTGCACCTGAGGACCAATTCTTGTCCTGTTTGGAGATATTTTGTAGGTCACACAACAAACAACAAAATAAGGGAGAACTTGAAACTCAATAATGAAGGACTGTATAGATGCTTCAAACATTCTTCCCAAACATGCTAAGCATCATATGGGAGAAAGCTGGGAGTTTCTAACCTGAGAACTTGTAAGTAATGAACTTTTCATTCAAGGCCCACTGAAGGAGAGATTATAAAGTATAAAAATGGGCTCTGGCAGGTTCTGAAGATAAACCTTCCAATTGTTTTGATGACAATAGAAAACCAATATATTTTAGCCTCTAATCAATTTTCACTATTGAAGAAAAATCTGAGATAAGTAGGAAGGAAGAGGAAATTTCTTCCTTCATTTTTGTTCTATAAATTTTCTTCTTTTAATGTGACTCTCTTTTATTAGCTGAAAAATGTGTGGAGAAAGGGCAGCACTGTAATTTGGCCTACACTGGCTCTTCTTGCAGTGAAGTTTAATTCATTGTGCATGACACTGTGCAGCAGATAAAAACGATGAACTATGAGAAAGAAGAAACTGATCACAAAAATACCTCATTATGCACTGACTGAATGCTATTTGCATGCATAATAACAAAGTTGTGACCATTAGCACAAGGTGAAGTTTAGTGTGCATATGTTAACAGAGCTTTTGGATGTCTTCATTATTTTTTCCTATCCTTTATTATTTATTGTAAAACAGCTTGCACAATTTAAATTAAAGAAAAATTAGCAGATGACTAAACAAACCCCACATTTCTTTATGATTTCATGAAAAATATAGATGGGGAAAGTTGTCCACACGTGTCTACGTCAAATCGAGGGAAGTTCAATAAAAGTCATTCTTTAGGCTAGTCGGATTTTTACAATAAGCCAATGTGATGAAAACAATTTGAACTGATGAATTGATACTACGTGGATCTTGAAATGCTGTGCTCTGTCCTTCAGGAGGCAGACGAAGCATGCAGAAAAGCAAAGAAAATTGAGTTTAGGTAGTTTAGATTTCTCATTTGAATTAACAGATAACCAGATATGTATTATAGAATCATAGAATATTTTAGGGTCTTTGGAAAAACCTCTAAGGTCATTGAGTCCAGCCATTAAACCAGTGCTGCCAAGTCCACCAAGGTCCTTAAGTGCCACATCCACACATCTTTTAAACACCTCCAGGGATGGCCACTAAACCACTTCCCCATGCAGATCATTCCAATATTTAACCACTCTTTCAGTAAACAAATTTTTCCAACTTGAACCTCTCCTGGAGCAACTTGAGACAATTTACTTTTGTACTAATGCTTGTTACTTGGGAGAAGAGACTGACCCTGATCTGGTTGCACCATCCTTTCAGGCAGCTGTAGAGAGTGATAAAGTCACCCCTGAGCCTCCTTCTCTCAACATTAAACAGCTTCAGCTTACTCATCCACTCCCCTTATGATTTGTTCTGCCCTTCACAAGTTTTGTTGCCATTCTTTGGATGTCCAAATTTAACTTATGTCAGAGAATCTAAGGAGCTTGTATTTAAAATTCATATTCCCTGAAATAACTAAACTAATACTCACAGTTGTGCTTTCAAAAGCAGTTATGTAAACTGTGCTTACACAGAAATTACTATCTTCAAAATGAGCAGTGGGCTAATAAATAATAATACTTTTGCTTTCCCTGACTCTCAAATATAATTTATCTTTTGGAAAGGAGAATTAAGTGTTGTACTAAATTCACTAATTAGCAGCCGGAAACATGAGCTAGTAAGGTAAATAGAAAATTGCTCATGGGTGTCCATGAAATTAAATTAAATGAAAAAAAAAAACCAAAAGAAAAAAAGAAAAAAGAAACAAAAATAAAGAAAAAAAAAAAAGAAAAAAGAACAAAAAAAAAAAAAAAAAAAGAAAAAAGAACAAAAAAAAAAAAAAAAAAAGAAAAAAGAACAAAAAAAAAAAAAAAAAAAGAAAAAAAAAGAAAAATGAACAAAAAGAAAAAAAAAAGAAAAAAGGAAAAAGGAAAAATGAAAAAATAAAAAAACAAGAAAAACAAGAAAATAGAAAAAAAAAAGAAAAAAAAAGAAAGAAAGGAAAAAAGAAAAAGAAAAGCTGTTTTGTTTGTCTAAAACTTTTGCCACTACTCTGCCTGGTCTTTTAATCAGAAGTTAGTCCCCAAACACCAAAGAAGTGCTTAAAAATATGGAAGAAAAGGAGTTAAACCCCACCCCCCCAAAAAAACCCCACCCCTCCCAGAAAAAAAATCAAAACAGAAAATAATTTTAGGCAATTATAATAAACTCTGTTATAACCTTGATTCTAAACCTTGGCATTGAGTTTAGGATTTGACTCATCTGTGTCATCAAACAACCAAACTACTTTGCCTCCTTCATCTGCCATCTTCCACATGATGTCTCCACGGACTAGCATTTTAAAATCTTTGGTAGATGGGTGAAAAAGCGGAAAATTTGTTAAATATAAATAACCAGGTGTCATTTTTCCTTCCACACTCAAGTTTACCACTGTGTAAGATAGAGGCTGATTTGCAAATTCTATTGTTGGGACTCAGTAAGCTCAGTGATTATCACAAATTGAAAGCGTATAACAATAATTCCCATTTCTCCATGAAGTTACCTTAAGAAAAAAAAAGAAATACTAAGTAAATTGAGTGTACAAATGTAAAACTAATCAAAACTTTTTTTTTTTTTTTTTTTAGACTGTGAGAGATGATAATTACAGAATCCTAGCCTCTTTCAGAGTTGAAAAGACTCCTGGGATTGTGAAGTTCAACCATTTCTGCTGAGTGGATGCCACGGCTCCCTGGTTGAGCTGTCAGGGCTATAGTGCCCTTCCTGCATGAAGTGCCATGGCCTGTTTGCCCATCCTGCTGACAATGCTCCAGGTTCCCTCTGCTCCCCAGGAGCTTCTTTTATAGGAGCAGGAGCCTTGGCCACTGTCGATTCTGGCCCTGTTCAGGTCCCATCTGTCACTGCTGTGAGAGCTACAGGCTCCTGGCAGCCCTTCGCTCCCTGTGAGGGCCCCCTGGTTTGGGGCACCCCTTGTACACCATGCTAGAGCACTCTAAAATATTTGTGCTGACACCAGAGCCCCTCACCTTGGTGACTGAGGCTGTATGTGTTTAATTACTCCTTTTGTGTTTAGTTCTTGTTCATACGTGGCTTCCCCCAACTTCTGTTTAGACTGAAAGCTACTTTGATTAGAGAAAATCCCCTTCAGTCAGAGGGAAACGTGGCATTTACAGAATATCTCATGAATGGACTTGTTCTTATAAACATCCTAGAATATCTTACTGCCCATTAGTAATGCAGCACAGTCCTGTAAGCCACCATTTCATAGACAGTTATCTTGAAACTCAAAACTTGTGCTACTGAGTTTAAGTCCAACTCTCCTCAAAGCATTTGGAAATAAGGAATGTTTAAAATGCAATTTTTTGTGAGGGCCACTTGACCTGGTATGGATGCAGCAGCAGTTTCCTAGGTCTCTCACTCCCTGCTCTCCACTGTTGCCAATTCTGGGATTTCTTCAATCGTAGAAAGTGAAGAGAAATAGTTTCCTGTCCTTTCATTGAGAAAGTAGCACAGGAGATGGGGTCAAGAAATAAACAATTTCACTGCTGCAGAATAAAGATACCCACAAGGTACCACTGCACAGCATCAGACAATTAATCTAAATCAGAAAGAGCAGATCCACCAGTGGCTATTAAACACACAATGGTCTGATCATGTACAGCAGCTTAGGAAGTCTCTAATCAGGCCTTTGGTCTACCTACAGTTTTTATCATGGGTTGTTGTCTACCTTCAGATATGAGGAAGTTACATCGCAGACACAATTACCCCATGGTTATGGAATGTGGTACCCTGTCCCACAGAAGGGGACAGAGGCAGGTGTGTGCAGAGCACATGGGTAATTACCCAAATAGTATCCACAGTGATTAGTTTTGATTATTCAGTTGTTTCCAAGCTTGCCTGAAAACAGACCACGTCTTAGTGGCTGGCAAGCTCCCTTTGAGACAGCAGCGCTGCCCAACTGCAGTTTGGGATAAAAGCAGTCCTCATGCTTAACAGTTTCCCCCATTTCCGTAGGGCAGCCCGGGGCAGGATAGCAGCATCACTCAGTTTAGACACTTTACAACCCTCTGTAAGCTCTTCAAAGCAAAGCCTGTCATACATAGTACTCTTAAAGCCTCATTCCCCTTTCTTTAGATTCTGAAAATAAAACAGGAGAAACAAAGACAGAAAGACAGCAACAGAGACAGCTGGAAAACACATTACTGGACCCTGATGACTCATCAAACATTTCCACACTGCCAGGATTATGGCTTCCCATAATAATACAAGAATGCCATTGCATGTTAGGGGAAGGAAGGTATCATCAGCTATCTCACTACAGCACAATCAGAGTAATGAAATCCATATATACTCAGTAAAGGTTCCCAGAACACTAAAAAGGTTTCAATTTCTCATTCTTTAAGGGAAGTAGAATTGTAGTCATCCTTCAGTGAAAGAGGTGCAATGCTAAAACGTTTAAGGTATCAGCCTCAGATGGTAAAGTCCAGGTTGCATTCTCAATTTCCGCCACTGTACTGGCAGTGGCTTTAGCTGTGAAGAGAAGAAATCCCACATCTTCAGATTAGAGCTAGAGATCACTGGGCATAAATCTTATCTACCTTAGCCCCACGTACCACCAGCTTCAAGAGTTTTCATGATTCATGTAGACAATCCCAGGGAGTCTCCTCCTCTCAGAGGGAACATAATGGGATTTAGTGTAGCACTTCTAAGAGGAGCAAGAGAAACTAACTGGGATGGCTGAAGATTTGAAGTACAGGGTTCATCTCATGTAGTGATTGAAAGAGCAAGCCACCATACTACATGGAACTTTATTCCAGCCCCATGTTTTATGACCATTATTACAAATAAACTAATAAAAATAAAAAAATACTATATTGAACCCACATTAATTTTAATCTTCTTTTCAACAAGAAAATACACAAAACTTTTTTTACTATTGTCTGTTTAAAAAAGTTCACCTCTGCCTATTTTTCATGAGTTTTTGGTTTTGGAAAAGTCAAAGCAGCATGTTTACATTTTTTGAATGGAACTGTGATGTTTTCATCTTAATTAGTAAAAAATAAAATTCCAGCTTCCCTAGCACAGTGGAGCTTCATAGGGTGATGCAGTATGGATACCTCATTGTCCCACTCTGGGATGCAGACTCAACTGTTGTCCAGTGGTATGTCTGAAATCCAGTGGCATCCTGTGAGAGACTGAAATGGTTAATGACTTAGAAATTTCTAAAATCATGGGAGGACTTTTGCCCCCTGTAGCAATCTGCAAAGAAGCATCTGTTCATTTGTGACCAGGGAAGTCCACCACTCCCCAAACTGGAATTTGGACTGCCACTTGAGATAAGATAAAGGGGATGCTTGTGGGGGTGCATTTTTATAAGGTTTAATTTGTAAGTTAAGTTGGGTTCATTGTACACCTTTTTGTTCAGCCACTGTCCCANTGCTATTGTCTAAATGTCCAGGACTGGGGAGAAAAATGTATCCACAAGCCATACAGGAAGAGAGACTGGGGCGCTCATGGCTCAAAAATTTAAGGGGCCAGCTGCAAGTAACTGCCTAGGTGCAGAGGGTGAGCACATCCCACCTCAGGCTACAGCTGGGTATTAAAAAAGGGAAGAATTAAATCCTGTAAGGCAGGTATTGACTCCTTGTTGCAACAACCAAGTCTCATTGCAAGGCCTATGGGTGGTGAGATCATTCTCCTCTTAAACTGAATTTTCTTTTTTTTGAAATTTTGTAGCAAAAGAGAATGNGGATGCAGACTCAACTGTTGTCCAGTGGTATGTCTGAAATCCAGTGGCATCCTGTGAGAGACTGAAATGGTTAATGACTTAGAAATTTCTAAAATCATGGGAGGACTTTTGCCCCCTGTAGCAATCTGCAAAGAAGCATCTGTTCATTTGTGACCAGGGAAGTCCACCACTCCCCAAACTGGAATTTGGACTGCCACTTGAGATAAGATAAAGGGGATGCTTGTGGGGGTGCATTTTTATAAGGTTTAATTTGTAAGTTAAGTTGGGTTCATTGTACACCTTTTTGTTCAGCCACTGTCCCACAGTTCACCTTCTGTTTCAGTTAATGCCCTGCAATTCANCTGAGGGAAGGACCCCACCCCAGGGGCCCCCCAGTAAACCCCTCGTTGCCGAACCTTGGGAAGAGTGCCTCCTTTCTTCCACCGCCATCGACACGCGAACACTCTCGGTCGACCAAAAACCCACAGAACTGTTTCGGTGCTGGGGCTAATCAAGCCGACGATACAGGCAGCCAGCCAGACCACCTTAACAGATGCTATTGTCTAAATGTCCAGGACTGGGGAGAAAAATGTATCCACAAGCCATACAGGAAGAGAGACTGGGGCGCTCATGGCTCAAAAATTTAAGGGGCCAGCTGCAAGTAACTGCCTAGGTGCAGAGGGTGAGCACATCCCACCTCAGGATACAGCTGGGTATTAAAAAAGGGAAGAATTAAATCCTGTAAGGCAGGTATTGACTCCTTGTTGCAACAACCAAGTCTCATTGCAAGGCCTATGGGTGGTGAGATCATTCTCCTCTTAAACTGAATTTTCTTTTTTTTGAAATTTTGTAGCAAAAGAGAATGAGGAATTTCTGAATTTCTTGCAAGTCTTCTTATCCTTATGCGCACCAACACACACAAAGGTCACACCTCAAAAGCTAGCTAAAACTCCATTCCCAACAGTAACCTGAGATATAATTGGAAAACATTGTTTTTGGAAATGCATTTCTCCCATTCATTAATGGGCAAATGTAGTAGAACCACACACATTAGTTATTCAGATGATGAGTGTGTGTCGTGAGCCTTGCAGAACTGAGATATTTGGTGCTACAGTCTGTGCTGCATCTGAGTGCTGCAGTTTCTTTCCTTGTGGGGCGCATTCCCGATAACCACCATCAGGACTGTGCAGAGAAGGCAGCAAGGGACCTGTTTCAGGCTGTGTAAGTAATGTCTGTGGGGATCAAAACAGAAAAGGTGAATGAGAGAAGGATGATTGATAGAAGACCTGGAATGTTTTCTAATTAGAATTGCTTTATAATACTTAATGCACCACCATCAATTATAGGTGCCCTGATGATTGTCCTCTTCATCCTTGTTTAGGCCTTAATGAACCCTATGTGCAGGTCCAATTACTGTCACATGCAACCACTTTATAACAACTTCTCCCCCAAATGGAGCAGCATTAGAAACAGAGTAAAAAGCAGCATTTAAAATGGCAGGTCCAGAGCAATTATTCTGTGCTGCCTCTCCTTGAGTCAACATACATTTTCTTTGGCCTTAATAAGTCTCCTCTGAATGATTTTCCCTCAAGGGTGAGAAGAGGAAGATGGATGACACAGCCTGGCAATCAGTGATCGATACTACAGAGATTAATCCAATTAATCCAATGGGAGCCACCTAGTCTGTCTGTCCTGATCCCCCTCTCATTCCCGCTGATACCCATCAGAGTGCCTACACGCCTTGGTTTTGGTCCTGTGGGATGGTGCCTTGCCCAGCCTGGATGTGGCCAAAGACCAGGCAAACAGCCAGTGTTGTGTGCACTCAGCCAGTGACACTCATGCTTTTTCAGGAAGAAAAAGAGAGCTGGCAAAACAAATAGAGCAGGCTTTTTTAGTGGCAACATCCTGCTCCCACTGATGTTTTTCCTGAAGTTCTGAATCCTGTACTGAGGAAGAAAACAGAGGCTGAAAAACAACCCTTGAAAACCTTGAATGCAAGATAGGACTTGCATATGATGTGAGATGGTATATTGGGACCATGGAGACAGCGGGCTAGAAATTCCTTCCTACAAATCTCAGCTCCACCATCAGAAAAAAAGACAGAGCTTCCCATCTTTTGCATTGTGCTACTGCAAAAGAAAAGTTAAAGAATTTTTTCATCTGCTACAACCTCATCAAAATGTTGGTGGAAAACAAACAATAGTGAAAGGCTTTAATCAGTTTCTGAAGATTTGGAAAAGGAAAAAAAAAAAGGAAAAGCAGCAACTGATGAACCAAGTAACTGATAATTACAATCTTGTGAGCATTCTGTGTCCAAATTTAAAATGATAATTGTTCTGGACAAGCAATATCCGGACAGGGAGTGAAAGACACCATTTTAGAGTTCTGCATTTTGCAGGAAGACAAAAATATTTTATTTCCAGAGAAAGATAAGCTCCATTCGGGAGCTTATGTGTGTTATGCCCCTAACCCCAGAAATTGCCTTGAATGAATGGCAAACAAAAATGCTTAGCTGCATTTAGAAATTTCATTGAAAGGAATGATAGCTTTTTGGCCAAACTTAGGCTCATTCATTTATCCATGCGATCATGGAACCATAGAATGGTTTGGGTTGGAAGGGATCTTAAAAATTGTCCAGTTCCAATCACTCTGCCATGGGCAGGGACACTTTGCACTAGACCAGGCTGCTCAAAGCCCCACCCGACCTGGCCTTGAGCACTTCCAGAGATGGGGCATTCACAGTTTCTCTGGGCAACATGTTCCAGTGCCTCACTAGCCTCACAGTAAAAAATTATTCCTTACATGTAATCTAAATCTCTCCTTTTTTAGTGTAAATCTGTTCCCCTTTGTCCTATCACTATGCATAAAGATTCTGAGTATTGGGACATATACACTAAAATGTTTTACCTACTTTGATAATGTCAGAAAAAATGTAATGGAAGGGAGTAAAGTCCCTGACAGCTTTGGTAAATATATGCATCCTCAACTATCTGTGTTACCTACAGGAGGGGAGTCTGGGGCCAACAGAGACACCTGTGCCTCCTGAGGTAGATCCTGATGTCTAGTAGAGACTTAGAGTGTCATGAAGAGAAATTGTCTGGTACCTGGTATTTCTGAAATTCAGATCTCTCCTTGCTAAAGTTTGGATAAGTGATCCCACCTGTTGATAGATTTGGACGGCCTCCTGCCTATACTGATGCTCAGCTGATATGCAGTACCTCCTTGAAGAGCAGAACTCTATTATGTATCTGCTCTTATTAATTGTCACTCTTTCCTTCATTCAGGCTTAAAACTGCACTGCAACAGATTGGATTTCTCGAATAGCTTTAAATTGGCACACCAAAAGGTTTATAAAAGCACAAAACCTTTGTTTGTGTAAATCATGCTTTCCATTTAAGAAGTTCCATACTGAAACATAATAAAGGGCATTTTACCAGAGATTAAATAAGGTCATTTTTAGGTAGAGGTAAATTGCACTGAGTCAGACAGTCTCTGATTATCCTTTTCTATTGGAATTTTAATGCTGCTTGGAGAAATTCACAGTGAAGGGTTATGATAACTGCCAAAAAGGAAATATATTTAGGGGAAATAATGTGAAGGAGTGGAGGAAAATAACTAAGGTGGTTAAACTAGGAGTAATGATCTAAAATGAGAAAAAGGAAGAAATTAAAAATGAAAATGAAAAAAAATGTTTTAACATCCATGCCAATTAGGGAGGATGTTAAGTGAAGTCAGTGAAGCACTGATGAATATGCTAAAAGAGAACATGGATATTCAGAGGACTTGCATAGTCCCTATACATTGTAAAAAGGACTAGCACACCCCTGCTTTTCCCCTCCAGCTAATCTGCCAGCTCAAATAAGTAGAATTCTTCCTCATCAACTGTGAAAAACAGTGAGATAGGGACAAAAATGGATATGGCAACAACTATATATTATTGCCCTCACTTGAGGACTTTACTTGAATGAAACTTATGTACCTCCAAGGCTTTAGGATGATTGAAGAGACTCCAGCAGAAATGACCATACAATGACTGCCACCTGTGGGGACAGCTGTAAGACAGGGAATGACAGCCAGCCTTTCCTGTCTCCATCTGTTCCACTGACCCTTGCAGCAGGCCTCAGTCTTCTCCTGTGCAGATGAGGACAGGATTTAAGGTCAGCCTCTGACTTACCTCTGGGTAATATAGTCATTGGCAACTCAGAGACAGGCAGTGGTCTGGAAATGCAGGGATGGGTCAGGGAGTGCTCTGGATTTTGGCTTTTTCTCTGACCTAATGCCTTAAGGGAATAATAAATATAACTTTCATTACATGGCTATCCAGCAAAGGGGTATTCTTTGAGGGGGAATAGACAATATCCTATAAAAGAATGAAAAAAAATCCAGAACTCTCCTCTGTTTGATCAATTTGTGTTCTCACTTTCCAAAATGATGGATAAATTTCTGCTGTTGTCTGGGAATTATTTTTAGAGAAGTAATTAAAAGTGTGACACATTAAAGGTATTTCTGTCCCTTGGGAATTACTCCTAACAAAGACAACCAAGACGTTCCATTAATTCCACCAGCCTATTTTAGGGTGGGTTTTTTTAGATAACAAGATTAAAATAATAAAACAGCTTTAATCCATAATTATTCCTAAAAACCTTTCCTCCAAAATGGAAGACTTCCCTTAAATAAAAGAGATTTCCTGTGGGAAGACAACTGTGTGCTAAATCATTTTTCAATTACTCCATACATATTTCTCATTTTAAGCTCGTTAATATCGTCTCACTCTTTTGTTACCATCAATGAAGGAAGCAATGAGAAAAAAAGTATTTCTTTTTCTTTAAATATTTGTTGTAGCTTGGGTAATTACTTTGCTTGGCAAGAGAAATGAAGTACTATTGAATTTTCCAATGTATTTCTTTTGAAGAGTAAAATACTTTCGCCTCCCTCTTAAGAAACCTCCAGAGGAAGGCAGAAATAAATGTTGTTTAAAAAACAAACAAAATGAAAAGGAAATAAAAATAAGAGCGTATAAATGAGAAAATGTGGCTGACTTTTGAGAATGCAGATTTTACAAGTAATTTGCACAAACAAGCCACTTCAAGGACAACAGCATCTCAGCTGACCCAGATTCTGCTGGCTTCCAAGCCCATTTGTTTGGAAAATGTGCACAGCAAACACAACCTGTATAAAAGCCTCAACATTGCTGGAAGTACTTGTGCTCTTGAGGAACAAGAAAGGTTATTGAAAATCTCTCTGTGCCTTTCCCTTCTCTGCTGAAATTACGAATAGATGACTACAGTAATAAGACAAAGCCTTCTGTTTAATTCAGAGCTTGATTAAGATGTAGACAAGTCTGTAGCAGCTTGTCCTTGTTCTGTCTATCAGAATACGTGTGACTTTATCCTAGGCTAAAGCTTTGGATCTCTCCTAGTGTTTTCAGCTAAGGGTGTATTAGTGTTGTGGACACGTTATTTGACTAATCAGTATGATAACCACATGGCAGTTATAGATCAGCTGTCTACATGTGTTGCTCTGTGTTGGAATATAGATTTTTACTGTGTTTTTTTTTCCCCCAGCATTGATAATGCTAAGTACAGGTTACACTTGTCCTAATTTTGCTGAATTTCTCTGTCCATAGAACTGACACATCTTGGAAAAAAAAAAATGTCAGTGCCGAGCTGAAT
The DNA here is from genome assembly GCA_013399915.1 of Illadopsis cleaveri. Taxonomy (NCBI): domain Eukaryota; kingdom Metazoa; phylum Chordata; class Aves; order Passeriformes; family Timaliidae; genus Illadopsis; species Illadopsis cleaveri. The sequence goes on from VXBB01024301.1 coordinate 728,957, forward strand.
AGCACCAGGGCAGCTGCTGCACATCCAAGGACCAGCTCAAAACGAGGGAGAGGTCAGCCTGCTTCCATGCTGTCTCAGGGCTTCACAGCTGCATTGGTACAAAGCCTGCTGGGTTCTTGCTGATACATTGATTTCAAACATTTATCAGAAATCTTTTGTATTTAGGCAGGCAATTGCACAAAAATCAATCGGATGCTTCTCTTACACAGGCTGGTTTTTAGCTCTATTGAAATCCATTCTCTCTCCTGGGAGGAGATGTGGGTATGCAGGATAAATGTTCAAATGTACCCATTTGAATTAAGTACCTATGTCCCAGATGCTTATTCTGAAAACTGGTGGTCTTGTCACTCTCTTGAAGGAGACTGACTCCCCCTCCTTCCTTACAGTAGAGGAAGTTCAGCCATTTCATGCCACAACTGTTAAATCATCATAATTCACAGAACTGATTGAGAGTTTTCTGTGCATGCTGTGCTGCAAACCACATAGTAGCTCAGCAGCTGCTGCAGGAACAGCTGAGGCACAAGCTGGAAAAGGGATCATGTGGGCAACCCTGGGGGTGGGTAGGAAGATCCTGTAGTCTTTCCCTGCCAAGACCCACTGCCCAATCCGTCAGCACCTGCATGGCCACCACAGAGAGATCTGACAACAAAACCATGAAGCCACATCAGTGAGAGGTACAGAAGAAGCCCTGCAGCCTAAAACCTTTTTAGTTATCCTGACAAAATCCTGGATGCATGTTGACAGACACCTGCTTTTGCTGGCTCATGCTGTTTCCAACCGTGGTATGAGGGTACTGATGAAAAAGATTTGGCTGAATCACACAGCTTCTACAGGAAAGGGCTCTGCCAAGGTTGTGCCATGCTGAGCAGATGCCCTTCAGAGGCTAAATCCAGTGAGAAAAGAGAAACTGAAAGTGATTTTGAAGCTCATCCCCAAACACATATGTGCAGTAACCCTCAGACAGATACCTTCCTCTCTGTGTGTTTGAGCAGTCAGAAAGTTGTGCTCAGATAGCTTGGTTAAAGACAGGCTTTACAAAAATCCTCATTAACTTCTTTCAGCCACAGTTTTGGTTGATCTCAAGCAGCCAGTGGAAGTAGCCAGAGCTGGCTCAGCTGATAATTTTTCCGCAGTGGGAGTGCTCCAAGTAGAAGCTGCCACATGTGACAGGTGGGTGATAATGGTGTGGTCCTGTGTTACAGATTGCTCTGCAGGAGGGTGCTTCCCTGACAATCCAACTCATTGTCCATTTTTTTCAATCAATTTAAGCTTGAAATGCATACACTGGGACACAACACAAGTAACTGCCATGTGCAGATGAGAACTGCTGCCTTAAGAGTTCCCACTTCGATCCCCAAGGATGCAATCTTTGTACCAGAAAAACAAAATAAGAGCACTCGCCTGAGATATATTTAAAAGAAGATGCATGAATTATTGATATTCATCCAAATATCAACACACCCACATATATAATGTGTCAGCCTGAAAGATAATTATAAGAAAATAAATTCTTCATGCATATTTCCTGATTCTGCTCTAGAAGTGCCAGTCAGACCTCCAAGGAACTGCAGTGTGAGGCCTAATTCACTGATTCTTTCATTAAAATCTGTGTTTGGGTCTAGAGCTGGAGCTTTCTCAGCAAATTTTTGTGCTTTCCTTGTTCATTTGGATTTTTTTGATGAATCATTGAAACTGCATGTGCTCATGTGAAGGAGTGATTTGGGTTAAATATTTCAACTGTTGGAACATGTTATGAAGTCCTGTTTCAACATTTCCTCATAAAAGTATAATCTGAATAATTTTCTTCAGGGTTTGATTAACCCGTCATGCAGAAATAGGTAATCTCTATTGCATGGAATTGTTGATAACAACAGTAACACGGAAGGGGGCAAAAGGGTGACAAACCCAGGGCTCAGGGTCTGTGGCTGAATGGGTGGCTGCACAGTGGCTGTGTGTGTTCTGTGACAGAGGAGGAGAGAGTTTAGACAAATATGTTTTCTCACTGGAGTTATGAAATGCCTGGAGGGAAGAAATTCCCTGGTTAAAGCCTGCCTGCACCCAGCCATGCATCAAATATTAACAGTGCATCTGCTACACGTAGGACTAATGTGGTGCAGCCCTGCAGGGAAATGTTGAAAATTGTGAGGTTTCATTTCAGTGCTAAGCAAGAATCTGCTAAGGATGTGTGTTGTGTGAGTGATGTGACACTTTGAAGCACTGCCAAGCAATTAACAGTAATTTTGTGATAAATTTCCTAATGATGTGGTTAGGCTCCTTTTAGGAGAAACAACAGCCATGGTGATCTATTGAGATTGAAAGGTATGGGTAATTCAGCAATACTCTAACTGTCCAAAATATTGTGTGAAGCATATTGATTTTAACAATAGTTTTGACAAGAATGATTTCTGAATTTTACAGTTCCAGAAAGAAAAAGTAAACAAACAAACCAAGGCTGATAAAGGGTAAGAGAAGGACACGTGACTAAAAGGAGAGTAAAATGAATTTAAAAATACAATCTTTCCAACTGAGTCTTCTACATAATCAATTAAGACATATTATTTCATTTTAGAGTGAGGTAGAAAACAAGTTTCCAATTCAGTCATGATTTAGGTATTTCAGATACATAAACCCCTTTGAGCGGCATCAAGTTTGACATCAAACCCATTCATTTATCTGTTGAAATGTGTAAGATGGAGGGAAATTAGTGTTTTGGGGTTTTTTTTACCCCCAAATTTCTGGGCTCATTTAATGAAGGAATCATGGGCTACAGCACTAAGAAACTTTAAGCAAAAACCTTAGTCAGATGAAAAACAGAATTTTGTGAGCTAGTTTTTGCTAATGGATTTTGTATAACCCTCCATGTGATCATGACTCAAATGATCTGAATACACACATATCTTTCCTAGAATGTCTGGACACTTACTGTCTGCTTCAGAAAGCCGTAGTGAAAATGGCATTTGGGAAAGAGGGGAAGGAAGGGAAGGGAAGGGAAGGGAAGGGAAGGGAAGGGAAGGGAAGGGAATAGTGTTGATTCTTAGGTTATACAAGATTCCAAATGGAGCTCAGGGAGTTTCCCCCACATCCCACACAGCACATGGGGCATTAGCTGACTCCTGCAACCCTCTTGCATGGGTCACCAGCACTTAGACAAGGAGCAGGCTGCTCAGATTGCTGAGGCACACATCCATCAAGTTGGAGGCTTTGAAGCTGTGCCAGACCGCTCGCCTGTTGCTCCAGTTTGTTTCTTCTCTGTATGTTTCCTGCAAAGTATTTAATTATCAAGGGTGCTCAGGGTTTCCTGCAAAGCAGGAGAGGAAGGAGAAAGATGTGCTAGCATTGCATCAAAATAAGAGAACTAAGGAAGGGATGTTTTAGGTTAAGCAGAGCTGGTTCCCTTCTTCTTAGAATTGGTTGTCCCACGGAAGGTGGGAAGCAGAGAAAACAGACTGAGAGAGTCACAGGTCTCTGAGGGTAGGTAGCCTTGCTCCTTATTTTACTACCTGAACAAGTTGTCATAAAAAGAGAGAGCAACTGATCTTAGATGAAAGATGCCTTCTTCTCTTTCCTCAGCCCTTCTTCCTCTTCTTCCTCAGGAGTAACTACACAGGTGCCCATCTCTCAGCAGCAGCAATTCACCCCACATTTCAGGGCTCTGAAATACGCAAAGCACATGGTACCCTATTACCATATATGAATATCAAACACCCAGTTTGACTGAAGAGATTGTCAGATGATGACTTGAAGGGGACATTTTAAAAACTGTGTTCTGCTCCACCATGGATACTGCCACTCTAAATGGTTTGAGATATCTCCTCAAGTCCTGCTTTAGAAAACCTCCAAACAGCCCAAGTACTCAGGCAGTGGCTGTGATCTCTTTCTGTGCATTTGTGCTCAAATCACAATCAAATCAAAACTGAAATGAAAACTGCTTCTCTAGGTGCGCCTTCACTGCCCTTCTTGTGAAAGTCAAAATCATAGCAGGTTCTTTCCCTACATTTCCAGGCTGGTTTCCTAACCCCACCTTATCTACTCATTGTCCTCCTTTTTTCCCCTGTTACATGTCCCCAAGTAGCTAAATCAATGCCTTCATGTCACTCTTCCAGTGCTTTCTCACAGCATGTAACAGTTTTCTGTCTATTTAATCTGTCACCAGTATTTCTGTTCTCTTTCATTCTGTGGGACTTCGTGATTTGTTTTGTTTAGAAAATGCCTCATAAACAGTAAATGGTTTGATCAATTTTCAATGTAGAGATACATACTGACAAAAGATCCAGAAGGTGACAGGGGACCCTTGGCCCCATATCTGAATTGCAAGGTGCTATCTTCAGTATTGCTGTGTGTCCATTTCATGGAAAGAATAAACTGAAAATATGATTCACTGATTTCCTGCTCTGACACCTGGGATAGTATCATTAAACACTCTTTTCTGCTTGTACTTTTACAAATACTTTTGACTTAATGTTCTATTTTAAATTTTCTTTACTAAGCATAAATTTTACTTGAAGCTGAATGTCAGTAAAAAAAAACATATAGGGTTACGTTTGCTCTGAAAGTAAGGGGTATTTATTTTTCTTTATTATACAAATAAGTGTTTTGACAGAGAAAATAAAAAAAATATATTTTCAAGAGGAAAAATTGTTTTCAACAGTAAAATTCATTCTCAGTGTTTGTCTAATTGTCTATCAATCAAGTCATTGGCTATTAGCTGCTTTTTTCTTTGAAGAGGTAGCATAGGAGATTTAAAATAGCTGATGGTAATACAGAGTGAATGTTCTTCCCTCCAACCTCAGCAAAAAGCTACAGATGAACACAAAAGTGCTGGCTAATGAAAAGTCAAGGCTATTTTTTTCAGTTATGAAATTATATTATACAATGGATTAAATAAATTAAATCAAAACCAAGCAAGTACTTCTTGGATAGTGTGAGTATCCTAGATGGGATAGGAGTGTATGTCTGTTCCTCTGTATCTTCTCTGCTGGTAGATGATTATCTTAACCAAACATGTGGTCTTAAATGGCAAAAGAAATGTAACTAATCCATCACTTCAATGGGATCTTTTTAAAAATCTCTTTACTAGATACACTGAATGAAACTAGGAAATTGTCAAGTGTTTCTGCTGAGCAGCTCATATGTTAAGAACAGAGGAGTTCATATAGCCATTAAATCAGCCTTCATCAATCCAATGCCTTTTTCTGGAGATACTTTGTCCCTTGTTTTAGTGACATTACATCCACTTGTTAACTGCCTTCTGCATCAACCTGTCACGAAACTGACTTGAATATAGCTGTGGTGGTTTACTTGCTCTGTGGGTAAGGCACCTTCTCAATGCCCTGAAGGCCCACTGCTGATGTGTGAGCTAGACTTACCTCCAGCCCTGCAATCCTTTTGTGTGATCAGCAACGATCTGTGCATTAGTGCAGTGCCAAAGGTCTGTGTCATGTCTGGTAGTGCTGCAGAGGTCAGTTTAACTTCAGCTGTGTCTTGGAGAACTCATGTGATAACAAAACCCAAGTCTCCTGTTTGAAAACTTTGAGCGTGGACAAAATGTGTTAAAGTGACTTGAGAAATGAACAGGGGAATAAAGAGAAGATAACAATGGCTTTCCCCGGGACTGTTTCTCTTTGTATCCCTTTCGAAGGGAAATAAGTGTTCTTGGGCCTCACTGCTACTTCTCTACTCAGGCTTAGGGTAACAGATTCTGGTAATAACTGTTCAGAGAGTTTTCAGCACCATTCAGATACACAGGAAAATGTATTCTCAAACAACATATATGCAGGGAACTTAATTTCATGACAGCTCTGTTACTGTGTGAATGATACCATCCATTTCCAAGGACAAATTTCATGTCAAACAAACAAATAAGCAAAGAAAAACAAAAATCTAAGAGGAAAAGAGATATATATCCTATATCCTCCAGAAATAGAAAAGAAGAAAACAAATCTCACTCCTAACTGCTGTTAAAATCCCAGTCTGTTTTTCTGCTATTATTACTAAACAAGGTCATAAAGCTAACATGGATGGCAGTTTAGAAGGAAGATTGTGAACTTAAGATGATATAAAAGAGAGTTCACAGGGTCAGAACAAGAATTCAGAGTCAACATGCCAATATGTCAGATTCCAATTTATTTCCTTTTCTGTCTTGCTTTTTAGGATAACTACATCAGTTTGGACTATTCAATTCCCCAGGCAGCACACAGCATGCAACTCTCAGAGAGCCAAGAATAGAACTGGGATTCTTTATGATCAGCTCCCTACTGAGTACTAACAAGCAGCCATGTAATATATTGAGAAGGTGTGAGCATGTCAAGCTCCTTGCCCAGCTGGATATAAAAATAGGAAATAAGCACCAAGACAAAAGCCTAACAAAGATATCAGTAACAGTGGCATAGAATGGTTTGTCAAATGCATTTGATACATGATACTTGCAGGACTGCTCTGCTTTTAGGTAGCTGTGAAAGCTCTTGCTCTCTTGAAGTAAATCTGCTACCTTGCATGCAAGGTATTGGAAATGGAGTGATGGCCTTATGGAGAGATTGAACTTCTCACCTATTATTCTTCCAACATTAAAAAAACACCAGGAAGTATTTTCCTTCATTCCCTATTTCCATTCTTTTAGGCAAGAGAGAGTTGACACATATTCCACATTATTTGCAGCCATAAGTTATAATTTCTGTTTGCTGATTTTATCCTCTTGCAGGATCCTTGGATCTGTTTGTATTTATCAGAAAGCTCTAAGGAGCAGCATTTTAGTTCTGACATTGATTTGTGGGTTTTGAAATTTTTTCCATCTGCATTAATTTTTCTAAGGACAGAATGTGTTTTATAGTCTTTGAAACCTTGAAATAAAGCTGTTGCACTAGTCAGATGTATTTTTCAGAGAGCTTTCATGAATGTTTTAACCACATCTGTTAAATGTTGGGTAGACATAGCGCACACAGGACTCATCTTTGGTCCCTGACATAAAAAAGGCAAAACTTCCATTTCTATCCACCATGAATGCTCATGATTCTGCATTTGAATTGTGCGTTTTGAATATCCTACATATCATCTCTCTGCAGCAAGCTTACCTCAAATAAAATACAGAATATAATGGTTTTCAATATCACAGAATTATACAATCATAGAACTCTTTGGGTTGGAAAGGACTTTAAAAGTGATCTCATAACACCATCCACTAGACCAGGTTGTTCAAAAACCCATCCAGCCTGACCTCGAACACTGCCAGGGATGGGGCACATACAACCTCTCTGGGCAACCTGTGACAGTGCCTCACCACACTCATGGTAAAGAATTTACACCTAATATCTAATCTGAAACTGCTCTCTTTCCATTTAAAGTCATTCCCCCTTGTCCTATCATGCCCTTGTCAAAAGTCCCTCTCCTGTTCTCTTCTAGCCCCTTTAGGTACAGAAAGGCTGCCATAAGGTCACTCTGGAGCCTTCCTCTCTCCAGGCTGAACTCTCTCAGCCTGTCTTCATAGGAGAGGTGTTCCTGGTCTCTGATCATTTTTGTGTTCCTCCTCTTGACTTGCTCCAGCAGGTAATTGTTCTTCCTGTGCTGGGAACAGCAGGGCTGGACACAGCACTGCAAGTGGTGTCTCATGAGAGCAGAGTAGAGGGGCAGAATCTCCTCCTTCACCCTGCTGGCCACACTGCTCTGGTTGCAGCCCAGGACACAGCTGATTTTATGGACTGCAAGTGCACACTGCTCAGTCATATTCAGTATTTAATTCACTGGTACTCTCAAGTCCTTCTCCACAGAGTTGCTTTCAATCCACTCATTGCCCATTCTGTATTTGTGCTGGTGATTGTTCCAGTCCAGCTGCAGGATCTTGAACTGGGCCTTGCTGCTTTTCATGAGGTTGACATGGGCCCCCCTCTCAAATCTGTCCTGGTGCTTCTGCATGGCTTCCCTTCCCTCCAGCCTGTTGGATGCAACACAGACCTGCATATCATCCACAGACTCTCTCAGAGTGTGCTTTATCACCCAGTCCACGTCGCTGACAAAGATATTAAACCACACCAGCCCAAATACCAACCCCTGAGAAAGGCCATTTGTCACTACTCTGCACTCAGACACTGGATCATTGACCACAACTCTTCAAGTGCAACCTTCAGCCATTTCCTTAGCCATCAAGTGGTCCTTCTCTTAGCTCCATGTCTTTCCAGATTAGAGATGAGGAGATCATGCTGAACAATGTCAAATGTTTTGCACAGGTATAGGCAGATGACACCAGTTGCTCTTCCCTCATCCACCATGCTACAACTCCTTTATAGAAAGCCACCAAATTTGTCAGGCACAATTTGCTCTTTGTGAAGACATATTGGCTGTCACAAATCACCTCTTTATTTTCCATGTGCCTTAGCATGGTTTCCGTTAGGATCTGGTCCATGATCTTGCTGAGCACAGAAAAAAAATCATGTGAGAGGAAAAGATGTATTTAGCATGGTTACTTTGTTATTTCACTTAGCTTTGGGAACTTATGGAAGTTTTAGTGTACAGCAGTGGGAATAAACTGTTAGAGCTCAGTGTTGGGTTACAACCACTCATTTTGAAATTAAACCACACTATTTTTCTTTAAAGCATTATTTAGGTAACCCATAATCTGTGAAGAGTGGAATTCCTCCATCAGCTTTTCACAGTCCTTTCATAACATTCATGGAAGAGATGCATAGAATAAATTCAATTCTGAAAAGAAAGCCCCAGGTTATTTTCACTGAACAGTTTCTATCGTAGATATTGTGAACATCATAGAAATATCTGACCTCTAATTCTCCTTAAAGAAAGAAATACTGTCTCCTTGGGACACCATTGTTATCTCATATCTCTGTAAAGAAAAAGATTTAAAACATCAGAAAAATCCATTCCTCTACAGAAGCAGAAATTTTCCTGCTGAATTTCAAGCCATTTTTCAGCATCCAAGAAGCTGAAAGCACACTTCACAACTCTTATGTCCCTGTGACCTTGGTGGACTATAAAGACTTGGATGTCAGACTTTCAGCTGTGGAATGTAAAACTAAGCTGTTTGACAAACCACATCAGTCAGTGCCTCTGAACAGTGGCTCAAGAATCAGGACTTACCCTTTCTCTATTGAATGATTTATCAGAGTGGTAGAAAATATTGAGCTACTGCTTAAGAAATGCCAGAGGACAGTGGACCCAGGAGGGATACATGCATAATTCATGACACTGATCAACAATATTCATAGGGAACAGTAACTACTTACTTTTTCCACTTTTTTAGTAGACTTACATTTTATAAAAGGAAATTGCACAGGCACCCATCTTTATTCATAAATCTTAGGGCAGATAATTTCCCAAACCCATTGGAAAAACTATACATGCAAATGTTTGTTTTACATGTATTATTTTCCAAGACCACGTGTATCCTGAGCTATGGGGAACAACTGCAAGCTGGGAAAAAAAGAGAGGAATTTGTCTGTTCACCTAGGCACTTTGGATGTGTAAAATTAATTGTTTATCACCATGAATCAGTAGGTTTCTTTCTGCTTTCAGCTGCCAGGCTTGAAATACAAAAAATAAAGCTTTTTGTCACTTAAAATAAAAAGAAAGCTCTAACTGAGCTGAACTAAATGATGGAATGTTTGTTCTCTGCCATGAATTAGTGTTTGCCATTGTCATCAGAAGCCATTTGGTGGTTTTTTTTCTTTTTTTGGCAGGGTAGAGACAGTTTTAGGGGGAAGAGTTTTGTTTGGTTAAATCTGAAATTCTACAGTTATTAACATTTCTCTGTAACTACCTACAAAGAGGGAGCTGGTTACCCTAGTCCTAGCTATGTCTGGGAAGTTTTCTTGCAGATTTGGCTTCTCCCATTAGTTAAGCTGAAATACCTTCTCCTGCTGCAGGGGCAGAGCCCTCAGGCACACAGGGTCTCTGTGAGTCAGCAGTCTGTCAAATACACAGCCATTTAACTGTGAGGAAGCAAGAAATATGGTTAAACATCAGTGTATTATGCCAATCCAGAGATTATGCTATACCTTACCTACTTGCAGAAAGATGTGCCTCTCCTGTAGATCCTGTGTCATGGTATCTGGTCTGTTGATGCTTTGGAGAGATGAAGATGTTTGAGAAGGTTTTAGACTTCTAGATTTATGTACTTGAGATGCTCCTTTTTTTTAATTTTTATGTTTATTTTTATTTTTGCATTAATTCCTTGCGTATAGTTGGAATAGCAGTTGTGCCTCAAGGGCACAAAACACTGAAATATCGAATTACTGAAGCAAATGTGTGTGCCTTAGATCATGTCATATGGGGCTCTTACAAAATCATCTCTGCACTTAGAAACAACACACTTAGAAAAAAAGAAAAAAAGACTAATGTTTTTCCTTCAATAATTCATCAAAATTCAGTTTAAATAAATAATAAACCATATAACTAAACACCTAATCATCCAGCTCTGGATTCTTTTGACTCATTGTTTATTAGCTTCTCAGTAAATTAATTTGCGCGACTTACCAAGCTAAATGCTTAAGAATAAAAAGGTTAATTGAAGGTTGGAGTAGGATACATTATTGAGCAGTTGACATATTGCCTTGATGTTTTGAATAATTTGGAGGTGGTTCAATAGAGTTGCAGCCGCTTCTCCCAAGTCTGAACTTGACCTGCAGTCTTTCTTGTGGAGGCATTGTCACTTCTTTTTGTCTAACAGGGCTATGAGTAATTTGGTTTTTTACCTCCCTTCTCAAGAATATGAATTATTAATAGCATGAAGAATACATTGAGGGAAGAAAAAAACTAGAATATGTCATATCTCTCCAAACCTATGAGAATTTGAAAAAAGGGATAACAAAAAAAGTTACACATCTATACCTGAGGTTGCTCGTTTGCATGCCAACAAAAGATAGTGAAGGAACTACAAAGATGCTTTGAAAAGAGAGGATTATTAGAACAAGAAGAATTTTGAATTAATCAGGACAAGCTTGTATAAGCAGATCCAAGATGCCAGAGGGTTTGGAACCTCTTTTTCTGTAAATCACTTCCTATCACAGATACTCTTTGTGAAAGGAAGATGGGGAGGTGAGCATAGGGGGCAGATGGGGAGGAGGTGGTCCCATCTCTGACATGCTCTGAATTAATGCAGATGTCAGGCAGCAGCCGAGTGTGTGGAAATAGAACTCTGTATCAAAACAAAGGTTTTGCAACTACTGTGCTAATGATGAAGGGCAGATCCGCAGCAGGTTTTATTTGTCAGAGATCCAATAGAAGAAATGCAAATCACACTAACTGAGTATCTATCCCTCCATTTTGTGCTATTTCTCCTCCTTTCCCAGCCTCATCTCCTTTCATTTTTATGATAAACAGGACTTGAACTGTGCTGAGCCTCACAATTCTGCATCTCGTTGATGACTCATTAAGATTTTATCATTCCAGTGACATGTTATTGAACCCAGTTTCCTTAGGGGGCTGGTCTGGTGATTACAGGAGTAACCAGTGACTGCTTAATCACCCACTTCATTATATTCATATTAATAATAAATACCAGGAGGTAGACAGTTATAATTACATTGCTAGTTTAGGAAGACATGAGCCTATAAAAGTTGGCAACACTAAAATACAAATTCGGACATTTATATCATGTGAATAGATGTGACTTGGAAGGTGCAGAGAAAGGTAAGAACATAAACATGGTTATTTTAAAGAGAGTTATTGTTGCAGTAATCACGATGCTGTTTAATTAAGCATAAGAAAAATACTTCCTTGAGCATGAGCAGCTTAGAAGAGATCAGGCAGGATGATATTCACATCTGGTTCAGAAGTATTTTCCATCAGAGAAAGAGCTTCCAAAGAGCCCTCTAGCAGCCTTGCTGTGATGTTATTTGGAGTAAGAGGCTGCAAATATCTATGTCCATAATGTCCCTAATGTGTGTCACATATCTCTGGGGTTGAACTCTTCCACCTTTGCAGAGCAGGGATTTTTCAGCATTGTGTAAGTCTAACAGCACTGCAGTTACCCAGACATAGCAGCGATGCTGAGCAGACAGCCCCTGCTAACTCTAATGAACTGTGGCAAACATGCTGAAAGGTTTGACACAATATGATTCATCACAAAGTGGCAAAATGCTGAGCTGGATGCACACTGCACTGAAGATCCAGACAGGAAAGAGCTCTTTTTTGGTTTACTATATATGCCTATTTAAAGATCAGATGAACTGCCATCCAGAGGAGCTTGCAGAGAAGTTCCCCCGACTGTGGCTTTTCTTTTCCTTGAAACTGATTGACCCTACTCTGGACTGAAGAACCCAGAAAAAGACCAAGAGCTCAGACCTGTGGCCCATCAGGCCTGGGAAGTGGCATTTTCCAGCACAGGAGAGACTGATAAGAGACTATTTATTGTTTAATATTTTTCATTTTTTTATGCTTGTCAACACTTCGCTTGCTAAATAAACAGGGTTTTTTTCCACTTTTCCCCAAGGAAATCTTTTCCCAAACCAGTTAAGGAAGGAGCTGCCTGAATTTGCTTTCTAGAAAAATGCCATTCAAAAATTTCTTCCCAAATTTGCCCTAAACCAAGACAAATATCTAAGTTAAAGAACATGTTTAGGGAGGGCGGAAGAGGGAACATATTGGGCCAAAGAGTCATGAAAGCAATAGTATTTCTCTCAAAGCAAGATAATGCTTTCATGGCTGAGAATTTCTGAAAACTACATGTTTACAATAAAAGCTGATTTTTCTGAAAATCCAGAGGGATATCTGTCTGCTCCCTATTATGTTTAAAAAGAGGCCTGGCTTTCTTTTATTTTAAACATATCATTTTTTTGTTGCAGAAGTTGGTTTTCTCATAACTAAAAATGTTATCTGTACAGTGCTGCTAAAGTAGTTGACAAAAGAAAAGAGAAGGCAGAGTAGCATCCTGAAGAGGACTAAGAAAAGCCTAGCCTAAGTTCAGGAGGTAGATGCTCAGGCAGCTGAGGACTTAATGAATTTCCTAGAGCTTCACATATTTATGTAGCATTTTAAAAATCAGAGAGCTCAAATGAACAGAAGCTGGAAGTGTTGGTTCAAGTTTCTTCAGATAAGGGATTTAGTGCTCTGAACGGCTAGCTTTTGTGTAAAACAGGAGGTTCATAATTGTGCCATCTCTTGTAGACAATTTCACATGGTTTGAGCAAATTGTGAGTTTGGCCTGTAAGGAAAATAAGCAATGTATCCTAAAAAGGCTTAGACTAACAATCCCTGCCAATAACTCAGTGATTATTTATCTGAAATGTCTCTGGGATTTACACACTGAATGTTTAGGTGTAAGGCTAGTTTGATAGGCTTGAAGAAAGTGGCTGACCATGTCACCAGTCCCAGAATACTGGGTCTCTTGGATCGTCTTAGTACTCCAAATCTCCTTGCCAAGCTATGCCTCCAAGTATGCGCATCCAGGAGAATCTTGACTGTGCAGAGCTCTTAGCTGGTGTGGTACCACAGTTTTTAGGGAATTAATCATTATTTGCCAGGATCATATATCTTCCAGGGAAGAAACTTTTTGTGAAGTTATCAAACTCCAGTAGTGGGGAGATATTTGGGGGAGTGAATTTAGCTGAAATAAAACAATAGCTAAGAAAAATAAAATCAAAGAATTGTGGACAAAGGTCATGTACATCTTGGAGTCCTTGAAAGATTGTCCATTAAAATTGAAAACCACTGAAGGGTTGCAGAACCAAGACTGGGAAATAATGGAATATTTCTGCAGTTGGGCACACATTCCTTAGATAGACAGAGCCATGCAGGGATGATTTTCAGGAACCTCATTCATTTGTGCACATGTCCACAAATGCATACATGAAGAAAAGAACAGTCAGGTCTTTGTCTGCCAAAAAAAAAAAGGTATAGAACGGTACGGGAAAACTAGGACACAAAGATTCATCTCTACTGAAATGGAACAGCTGAAGGTTCTGGCATCAGAATATGTATTAAGTAGATCAAGAAAAGAAAAACTACTATAATCCAGCTATTTAAAATTTACAGTACTTTTATAAAAATAGATTCAAACTTTGCTAATATGCATTTTGATTGACTATACATTTTCATTTCACTTCCATTGCTCCTTCAGGCTCCACATCCCTAGTTAGGCAAATAGCTGGCCTTTACCAGATGACACTAAATTGAATTCACCATCTGAGTTACAATTAGATAAAGCACTCCATTTTGATCCTTTTTTCTTCTGAGTTACTGAAAAGAAAAGATAAAACCACTACAGTCTTGGCCCCTAAGGCTTCCCACACAAAAGCATATTGCCTCAACATGGTGAAACATGCATAATTGGTTAGACTCTTCTCTAAAGATACAATTAGTAACCTGAATTCTAAGCTTCTGTACTGAGAACAGAAATAGGTATTCCAAAATCATACCTCACAACAGTTTCCCCCCCTAGTTTCAGCAGAGTTTTGGCTTGAACAGGAGTGTAAGAAATACCTGTTTATATATGAGGGCAAGGCAGAAATGTAACATCAGCCTGGACAAGATGAAAGTGCCAAGCACTTTATAACACCTGGCTGAACTCCCTACTGAAAAGGTGCTGGGAGAGAGATTTCCAAGAGCAGAGAGAAGAAACAAAACATACTTCAGAAACAAATATCTTGAAAAAAACAAAATAAAAATAATCCTAATCTCAACAAAGGTTAAATTTGACTCACACCCTTTTTAACCCACTTTGCAATAACTTCTATCTTGTATTTGGGTGAACATCTGTTCTTGATTCTAAGTTCAACCAAAAACAGAAAGAAGCTTTTATTCTCCCTCTTTGCTGCACCTGCCACAGAAAACCCAAAAATTACCACAATGGTGAAATAGTTAAAAAATACCACTAAAGGTCTCTGAACTAGAGTGTGATATTTAATACTACTTTTTGCTCTGAGGAGATTAACTGTGGAAAGCAAGTTCTCTGCTACACCACTCAGCTCTTCAAGGAGATAATTTTGTAGATGTTATTTCTTATTAATACTCCAAGCAAGCAATTACAGGGAAGTTCCAACCCAAGCAGTATTGTGCCATTTCCCACGTAACTATGTACTGTTCATACATCTACCTGTATTTTATATGATTAAATGATCACTATAGCCCCTAGAAAGTGCAGGTTGCTTGTCCACTAGCAGACTGTTCTTTGGGCACTGAGCTGCCAAAGCAGAACACAGAAATTTTTCAGCTCATAGGGAGTCACTTGGACAAAATCCAGCACACAGCTTTAGCAGATAGACTTCTTATCACCACAGAGATGACGAAGGGTAGAAGTGTTGGAGGATTTGGTGTCCAAATTAAAGTTGTCATTATACAATAACTTCCTCTTTCAACTGTCCCCCTCTTACTTTCAGAAGTTGCAATCATTGCCTTGAAGTGAAGAAGCAGAGGAGCTTTTCTGGTGAGAAGCAGTATCTGAAACGTACAATGTTCTCCAGTTGTCTAATCCAAGTCTGCTCTTTCAGTGTCATGCATGTATTCATCCTCTTTAAACAGGGATTTCTACACACCTTAACAAGCAGAAATCTTTTACATGTTGTTGATCAGTTGCTGTTATAAGGAACTGTAGGTTCACAGAAATAAGGCTACACCAACATATACACTAATGTGCAACTGGGAATCCATCAATTTTCCAGTGACTTTTCAAGTTCATGTGATATTTCCACGTGCAGTACAATGATGGATTTCATGAGAGCTATACCAGAATAAATCTCGGATGTGAATTTGATATGTCAAAACTTCTACAGAATTTGATTTATTCTAGATTTCATATTTTTTCAAGTCTGGTTTTATGCAGGTCTAGTATATCTGCACTGGAGATTGGCCTTGGGCCAATACTAGGAAAAACAGTAAAATGCAGAACCCCCTCCCATAAAATTGATTCAATCAGCTGTTAACATTTTCACTTCTTTTCTTTGAGTTATTAATCTCAGAAGGTTTTGCAGATATGAATTCCTTGTTCTTGATTTTGTACATTTTGAAGGGCTCTCATGACCTTTAGTAAATATGCTGAGTATAACATGACGATGCAGGGTGTGGAGGGTGGTGTGTGTTTGAAGAGGGTACTGGATACTTAATTTCAAGAATCTCTTTGCCCCACAGTACATACTTCCACTAGGATTCTACTAAAAAATTTGGGTGCTTGGTCATGTTCTGTATAGTGGTTCAATTAATTTGTTCTGATTAACTGATTCAGATTTCACATTAAAGATTTGGAAAAGGATCACTCACTTCATGCTTATGCCCTCCTCATCCCTCCCTTTGTGTATGCTTTTAGCATCTACCTTTCAAAATCTGCAGCTGTGACACCATTAGAAGATAATCATGAACAAACCATGTAAAAGAACAAGCCCTGGGACTGCCTTTATCCTTATGAATCTGTATAATAGTGACCAAACCAGAGACAGTTTTGAACTGTGGTTTGGATCCACCCTCCAGTTCAGAGGGAATCAGTAGGCTAGAAAGTCATGAGGAATAAGAATTTGCACACAAGAACTTGTGCACAATAAATTGCAAATAGGAATAGTTTTGGGGAGGAAAAGGGAATGGCTATAGTCATGTTTTCACTGTATTCCTTTCTCAATCATTTTGCATATTTACTGATCTCTGAATATTTGAGACAGGAGCTAAAAATTGTCAGGCTACATGAGACTTCTTGGGGATGAAGGGCAGTTTTTGCCCTTATGAAACAGTAAATTTTCACTGAAAAAAGTCAGTATAAAAAACACACCAGGATAACAGAGTGGGAAAGATGATTTGATATTTTAAGTAACTTTTACATACAGTAATAAAATTCTGTCCTGAAGAAGATGCAAGAACAGTGATCATAGAAACATTAAGGTTGGAAAAGACCTCCAAGACCATCAAATCCAACGTTTTGAATACCACTACACCCACTAAACCCCATTGTGCAGTGTCATGTCTGTGCAGTTTTTGGATCACTTGCAGGGATGAAGGCTTTAACATTCTTTCAATGAGGAAATTTTCTTATGTCCAACCTGAGCCTCCTTGGCACAACTTGAGGCCATTTTCCCCTTGTCCTGTCATGAGCTGCCTAGGAGAAGAGGCTGATCCCCACCTCGCTACAACCTCCTTTCACATAGTAGTAAAAGGAAATGAGCTCTCTCCTGAGCCTTCTTTTCTCCGGATTGAACAACCCTGGTATCCTCAGCCACTCCTTATAAGACTTAGGTCATGGTCAGTCAGCACTGAAGTCTTGTGATCTCAGTGGGGTAGGAATTCAACCACAGGCTTGAAATGAAGGGGGCACTTCAGCATCCTCCCCTCTCCATCCAGAAGCGTGTGCCCCATTTGACTCAGCTACATTCTCAAATCAATGAGGGAGATGAGCATATCCAGAGGATTATTTGCCTAATGATGGGTGTTTAATGAAAGGGTGAATAACTCACCTTTTCAAAGAGTCTGTCTCTTTCCATTCACTCTGTATAGAGAATAGATGTCTTCAGACCCTACTCTGAAGAACTGAAGGTAGAATCCAGCCCAGCTTCCTTTTTTACTTTCATTACCTCTTAGTTTATAGCACATGGTAGGACTCATCTGTTGTTTTTGTATAAACAAAGCATTTTGAGACTAATTCAGTATTTCATCTTTGTTTTGGTTATTAATCAATCTCAGCAGTGGTTTATTGAATTTTACAGCACAATGCTGGCAAAATTGATCATGTAATGATATGATATTTTATATGCCATCGAAGGCATAATAAAAATTTCTTTTATACTGATTTTTAAAATATATATGATCATTCTGTGTATCTCTAAATGACATCAAATTTTTATTATTACACAAATGGAAACTTCTATTTTGATTTCTCAGACTTTGTTCATTACTATTGAAAATGAACAAAGTGTTTGCCATATATGGGAAAAACAAGTCTGCCTGATTGTATTTCTAAATTGTAAAATGCAGCAGTTATCTTACAAACATGAGCATTTTGTTAGATGTTAACAATAGTTTCAAAGCCTTTCTTACCTTTTATATTGCTGCCTTTGTGGGCCTTTATTTCTGACTGGAAAGCAGGACACCATAACAGGGTTTTTTTCAGATCACATTTAGAACATTTCAGAAAAAGACCTTGCTTATTCTGTCAACATTTTCCAGCCAACCTTTTGCAACCTCTGTACCATATCTTTAATACACCGGCAATTTCACCCTGAGTACTTTACTACCCTGATCCAGAACCATTCTCAATATTTTCATCTGAAATTTCCCATACACATTCTTTGGCAGTTTGATTTTTTCAATTTCTCATAAATCTCACATATTGAGAAGCATCCTAACTCAATGATCACTGTGCTAGCCCACAGAAGATGCCTGGCAGTGCTAAGGCACAGCTGATCATCAACTTTTTTTTTTTTTTTTCCAGATAATTGACAAAGAGTGAGAGGACAAGATAATGAAGATGGAAAGTTGATTAAATGATGACAGTTCAGTGATATCCAACTTTATAGAGGTATTAATAGAAAGAACACGTTTCAGCTTCATATTGCAGTAAAGAAATGTCTGGGTAAGGCCACTGAGACCTACCAAAAATTCCTTAGACTAGGAGTAAAAAAAGAAGATTGGGAGATAAGGTATTTCCACACTTGATCCTTGGGAAAATAGATAAGTGCAGCTGCTACTGTAGTGGATAAAGGAAGACTACGAACCTAGGTGCCTGAAATTAAGCAAAAATTAATATAAATCAAGACTGTAGCCAGGCTCCTGAAGTGATTAGGAAAAAGGATTTTTCCCCTTTATCCCTTTCCAACAGAAATGTTAAGTGATTTGTCTACTGCTGCTGTGAAACAAAAGGGCAGAACTTGAGCTCCTAGGGGCTTGGATTTCAAAAAGGTCAGAGATCTCCCTCATATTATTTGGAAAAGCAAACACAACATGAAAACATCATTAGGAAACTTTTTTTTTTTCTTGCCAGGAAGAAAATAGCAATAACTAGGCTACTATTTCTGGAGATGGCAGTCAACAGTGTTTTCCAGGAAATCACAAGATAAATGCAAAGAATATTATTGCTTTAGACAGAGTTTTGAAAGGAAATTAGGATATTATAATAGTCTTTTTTTTTTTTTCCCCCAAATCATGGTTGTTTTCAGTTACCTGTAGAAATAAACAAATAACAACTGCATTGGAGAGCACTGCTTTTGAAACCAGCTCAGAATTGAGCAGAAAGAAGACTGGGTTACTAGAAGGCAATGACTCCTGAATTTTTTTCATGGTCAAAGGACTGTACTGTCAAAAATATGTCCCTAAAAAGGGGAAATCTTGTTAAAAGGGATTTCACTCCTAAATGGATGACTATTTAATCAAAAAAGATGCTAGCAAGTAAGGAAGGTACATATACAAGATAGAAAATGAAAGAAGTCATCATAACAAAAAGTTATATCCCAGATATCAAGAACAATAAGAAAGAGAATTTTCCAAAGGTGGGATATATTCATTTTTGCAAGGCATATTAAAAGAAATACCCAGTTGCCATTCAACTAAATGGGAAATTGTCGATTAATGAAATTTGCTCAGCACTCAGTTTCATGATGTATTATCAATATATAGGGATGTCAGAATGTCCCATCAAAACAGCCAGGGAAACTCCAAGACTAGAAAAAGTAGGAACACAAACAATATAAGGAGGATACTAGTGCAAAATACTATCAGTGGGGTGATTATCAGCTGGAAATAGCTGAGGAAGAGGAGCAAGTGGTTGTGTTAAATGATTGTAGGATGACAATGAAACACAGAGGATTTTTTGATGTAGAGAAAAGTTTATTTTTAAAATACCTCAAGAAATGGAGACATCCCCCATCCCACTGTCTGATGTTCAGATCATATTAATTCAAAGTGGAAAAGAAGTAGAAAAGGCCTTCTGAAGTGGTTAAGAAATGGAAGAATGAAAGAGTTTCATTTGATCAAACCCATAAAATAAAACCTCAAAAGATGGTAAGATCTTTCTCTGAAAACTTTTCTGGAAAATGAACAGCAGGAGGAGGAAGAGTCACACAGTCTTCAGGAGAAAACCCATGTGCAAATACATAAGTATGACACATATACCAGCAAATGTAGGCTGAAAATTACAGAGGTTGTCCCAAAGTCTTAAATAGTTTAACTGTACCTTTCTGCACCTAGGGAAAACAGAGATACTGTTCACTTTAAAAAGTGAATTTGCTAGCACCCAAACCTTGGAAACTGTTACTGTTACTTAGACATAAATTTGAAAGCCAGAATCTAACTTTTCTTAACAAAAATGAGAATGAAATTTGAGATGCAAGTTAGAAATCAACATCTTATCACCAGTCTTTTTGTTCTTTTGTGAGGATAAGCACCTTTCACAATCATAACCAATAGCCTGAACACTTCTGAGGGATTTTTTTGAAGTACAGTATAAAGAAAATCTTCAGTAAAAGATGGTCTATCTACATTATGAGATTTACCCGTGGTTTTTAAAAGAAAACAAAACAAAAAATCCAAATTGATTTAACTTCTTAAAACATTCATTTCATATGACTAAAATCATCACCACTTAAGTTAATAGTGCTATATTTGGCTTCCAGGCTGATACAAAATTTAAGCAAATCTAACCCAAAGAGCTGTATTTTTGTAGCTGTTAGGAACTACCAGACATGCCAGCATAAATAATTTCAGACAGTTCCACTCTGTGACAACATACAGAAACATTTTAAATATTTTACTGATTCAAATCAAATACCAAGTTCCCAGCACTAAGAAACTGAGCAATTGTCTTGGCTACTCACTGAGTGTCTTGTCATTTTGTCTATGTAGAGTCTTCTTTGTCATTTTTCTATGCCAAATAAATGAATTCTGTCTTTTGATTATGAATTCATGAAAGCTTAGAAGAAACTTAATTATAATCTGTATTTAGGAGATTAGCATGTTGCTTGTATATCTGATTTAGCAGAATTACATACAATATTGATTCTGGAGAATTTCCATAGAAGGAAGGTACTACTATATTCAGTGACATCACCCCATTTCTGGTGTTCTTCAGTGATGTTTTTTAATCCAGGAAACCAACCAATGGTCTGCCACAAAAACACACTGCACTGCCCATCCTTTGCTTTCAGTTTATTTTAGTGTCTGCCACAAATAATCCACTTTAGTAATGGCAAAAGGAATGGCAAAACACTGCTATGCTCTTGTTATTAAATAAGTGCATTTCTCTGGTGCCAATAAATGAGACTGTGGAGAGTGGTGCAGGTTGCTGAAGGCAGGAGGACTGTGCATTGGGCACTGTGCTCTTTATTTCTTTGCTCACTACCACCAGAAATGGCCATGGAAGCCGAGGAAATTCAGGGAGGACCCTTTGCCTCAGAGGGTGTTTCCCAAGGACATGCAGAGCATGAAGGAGTGTACAGGTGCTGGCACTCATGCTGTGTCTGTGCCCTGAGCAGCTGCCACCAACCATCATCAAGTCCTGAGCCAAGAGATTGAGTGACTACTGTGCTCAGGAGGGGCCAAAGAGCCCAAAGGAGAAGCCAGAGGTACCAACTAAGGACAGGAGTGGAGCAGGTTCATGATTTCCTGCACCTGTCTCATACTGCAGAACACGAGCAATAGAAACAGGGTTGAGCTCTGACTCCTTTGCCTGTTTTGCAGGAAGGGTTGTAAGCTCTCTTATAGAAACAGCACTAATTCTCTACCTCACTACACCAGTGTTATTGAAGTACAGTGCTATTAAAAGAGATAAAATTACCTTAGGTAAAAATAGGTGTCATGCCCTGGAGAATCAGACCCACAGGAATGAAAGGATTTCTTTGTGTAAGAGACGTGCTTTGGGGCATAAAAGATTAGTAAATGCAATTGATGTACTTTCTTGTCACATATTATAATAGCTTCTATTTATTTGTGCTATTTTTAAACAAGCACAGAATTAAACTTGCAATTTTTTTTTTTCCTATGAACTAAGAATCTCAGTGAACAAGGCATATCATAAACATCTAATCCTGAGAATTACAGACTGGAAATGCCAGACACCATACAAAAATATAGCAACAACACGTTATGGCTGTTTATCCTTGTTTTTTGTTTAACAAAGTTATATATTGTCTGCTACAGATTTTCCTAAAAAATCTGGAAATCACTACAGGCTATTAAAATCATCTAGAGTGAGAAACAAAGTGCTTCTAAAGGTTTCCTTCTGCCCACCATATGTTGTTAGAAAATTGCTTACATACACAGGTAGCACATATTAGAACTCTGCAAAACTGCCAAATATGCTTCAGGTAATCTTCCCACACACACATAAAAAGTGCCAGATTTGGAAAGGGGGTAAATGCATCATACATGAATTTTTCATCTCGTAAGCCAATGGGATTGAATGAGTAGCCTCTAGCAAATTTGTCCAATACAGAGAAGGAAAACATGTGTTTTTGCAGACTAAGGGCTATAAGAACAAATGAAGGAACCACAGGGCAGAAAATATGCTTTAATGCAATATGTATGAAATTTGGTAGGCCTCGGCCAAGCTTCTGGAAAACATATGTGCTATAGATTAGAATAACAACTATGTTCAAGTGACATCTTCAAAAGCACCAAAATATGATGCTTTATTAAAAGCTGATAAGTTTTAAGGTCCTAGCTTCCTGAGGAGTGTGTGAGAATTAAACATTATGTTTGTTAGGACATCATCCTTCAAGCTCAGCAGGAAGATGAAAATTTTTAGAGAATGAAAAATGTGACACATTGGTTGATCTAATTCATCTTTTCCTCTTTCCTTTTCTCCCAGAATTGCAAATAAGGAATATTCTCCCTTCCCAAAGATATCAACTGTTAATAATTCACTACGATGATTTCGGACATTTTATTTTTAAAGTTTGCATACAATCTACTTATTAAATCATATTATGAATAGTTGGATGAATATCTTATTTTGAAAATTACTTTTGCCTGCCACCGCAAATTGTACTTTTGCAGTAAGTGACTGGCCACTTTATTAAGAATGAATGCAATTATTTTTACAGTCTGTGCTCTTTACAGGCTGATGTGCTTCATTTTCATGTAAGAAGTCAGTGGGTATTATTGGAAAGGAGGAAATTTTGAAGTTGCTTTTTGTGTCTGTAATTTAGAGAAAATTACCTCGCCTGGAAAAATAAATAGGATGTGGGGGGCTTCAGTGAAATCACTGAACTCAAGAAGACATCAGTCACTGAGCATTCTTTTTCTTTTCCATAAACCCCATGGTGATATTTTCACTTGTTATTTTATCAATTAAACCACGAAAGAAAAAATAAGAAATGGGCAAAGAAATCCTGAAGCAAAGCCAGCAGAGTGGACTTAATTAATTCTTCCTCAGGATATGTGAAATCAGACTAGCAAATGAACACCTTAATTCTGCATCTTTTTCTCAGGGTTACTCTCTCAGATTATTTCATCTATGTTAATAGCAGTGTACTTTGAATTGCTGTAAGTCATCCAAACAGAGGGGGCTGTCTGGATACAGCTTCTTTCCACAGCAACTGCAAAGAGTGGGAATCAGCTGAAGTCCATTTCGCCATGCAGCTGTTAGTGGTAATTATCAGAACTCAGAGGAAACATAATAAAACATTGCATCAGGGTAAAGATAGATGACTAAGTGACACATAAGGAAGTAAAATCTCGAAGAAAAGCAGGAGGATGTAGGTACTTGTCACTGAAGCCCTAAAAAATCCCGTCTTTCAGCTACTGCTAAAGCCTTTGTGAAAACTGAACTCAGATTACTAAGTTACATATTTTTGAAAGACATATCTCTGATCTGCCTTGACCACAGAACCAGGCAGGTATAAAACTAATGATCACTGGCCTCTGTGTGTGCTATACTAGTGACTTATGGAAAATCACTGAAAAAAGAAACTATGCTTTACTTCTTAAGGTCATATTGGGCTTAGCCTATAGACCATGATGTTCCAAGGAAGAGGCCTACTGTATGCCTGCAAACACAGAGTGCAAAAGCAAAGAAGCACAAAAACTGCAGTGGTTCTTAGTTTCTACTCCATCATCATTAAACTTGATCCTGCCATGCCCTAATTTAGTTCCTTAATCACTTAATCGTGATGTATATCCTCAGTTCTTCTTTTTACTTGGTCCACAATGAACAATCAAATGAGTATTTCCTGAGACAAAGAACTGATGCCAGAACCCAATAGTTAGATATAGATCTGACTTACCAAGGTACAAAGTTAGAATCTCCCTGAATGACACCAGACATGGGTGGGGGGTCACTCATGTTTTGCATTACTATTTGAGGGATTTTAACAACCCTTCAGAAATTCAGGTTTTGAGGGTGAAATCCACCATTCTAAAAGGATTTTAATGAGACCGAAAAATTCCCATGATGTAAGTACATACATCTCTGTGTGTGTACGTATTGTATATGTTTGTAAATATATATACACATATGTGTGTGTGTGTTTATATTGTACCATGATTCTGTTTTGCAGCACAATTTGCTTGAAGTGGAAGCAGGTGAAGACGAGTTTTACCTATGACGCTACTACTTCTGTTAACTAAAGAATTAAAACTAAAAAAAAAAAAAAAAAAAAAAAACCAAAAAAAAAAAAACAGAAAAAGGTNNAGCCCTAGTAAAATATACAGGAAAAGGTGTGTAGACAGGCTTCAGCCTGAAAGACAAAGATCTTGGAAACAGGAATTAGTTGAGACAAGGAGTCACACTCACTTTCTGCTCATTTTCAGCTCTTTGTCATCCCTCCCTCCTTCTACATATACTGCAGGCATTTCTTAGCTCAGTGTCCTAAAAACTGCTGCTGCATTTGATGTGACCTATTGACAATGCATTACTGATGCTTTAATTGGCTCAGATGAGCCCTGTGATTGTGCTGATTCCATCGGCCACAGCAGGTTATCCTTTTACACCTCAGTATTTGGAACATTGATAAAATTCTTGGTATTAGATTCCCAGGTAACTCAGTGTGCTTAAATGAGCAGCCTGACTCTCCATCAACCCAATTTCACCCAACATTTCTCTGAAATTGTTCTTAGGTTATGACCTCATTGAGTAAGTTTCAATCAAGAGTGAATTTTCGTGACGTTCTGTAAAGCTGTGTAAATGAGTATTTATAATGGGAAGCATGAAACCTCTCTACCTATAACTACGCTGCTGGAAGCTGAAATAGTAAAAAATCTTTCCCTGTTCTATTTCATATTGTGTAAGCTATTAGACTGAGGAGTTGGAAGTACAATTTAATTCCTCTCTCCAAGTACATTAAAGGTTTTTGGCTTTTTTTAGTTCCTTTTACTGATGCTGTTTTACATTTTTGCCCTTAGCATCCAATAAAAACAAAATAAGAGAAAAAGACAGAAGAAATGAAACTGCTGTAGAAAATAACCTCAGAGAACAAGACAACTTCATTTACAATCTAATAAAATATTTTTCATAGCATGGAGGGGTGGAAAGCACTCTGTAATACCAACTCATATCTGTTGTGTTGTGAGGAAATGGAAAACTCAGCTGCCATCCTGAGAAGGGCAACACTTACATACAACTGGTCTGCACCTAGTAACTACAAAAACAAATTAACTGATAATTAGGAGATGAAGGCACAGTAGCCACTATGTTTGATTAATAATGTGATATATGGGATATATGGTTTGGGAAAATTCGTGTATTAAAAGCATGTTGTATATATGAACTAAGAAATTTGTAATGCTGACTGCGATTCCCCAAGAAGGTACAGAGGCATCTCTGGCCGAAACTCCCTTATCAGCTCCATTCTCCTTGGAACAATAACCCGAGCAGAGGATCATTTGCAATAGAAAAATTGTGGCAGAACTGAAGATGGCTCATCCTGACCACCTCTCATGAGCTATCAACACCTGATACGGATCTAGGGCAGCGGAAACCAAAGATTGATGATTCCGAGAACTCTATACACAAGCTCAGACTCTGCCAGGAAATCCTTTCAAAATCTGAATATAAGGAGGCAAAACGAACTTACATATGAACACTGAATAGGAATATACAATGAACTTGCTCCAGGGCACGAAAAATCCTATAAGAACTGGACCTGTGTGGCGTGGACAGGGAAGGACTGCTCTCTTGGAGACTGTCTTCCTGCCACCCAGCACCGGTGTTGAATCACTTTTACTGTGGCTGTTTTAAATTGGGTGTGGGATTGTTTAATAAACTGTTTGATAATAATTTTTGATCTCGATTTAATTTATAACAATAACACTCTGCAAGGATCTTCTGTGTTGTCATTTTATTAGTCTTTCTTCAGTTTGGTGTTTTTTAGCTGACAACTTCCCTCTCAATCAGTTCATACCCTGCTCTGAACCAAGTCTGATGTCAGTTTGCCTAGCAATGCTGAGTCACCCAGATAGTCCTAAAAGCTAAAAATTACTCTCCCTACCCTATAAAGATTCTTTCAGTTTCTCTGCACTCTCAGGAAGTGAATCCTGGTCAACTTAAAATTCATTTACTGCAGTTTCTTTAGTGCAGCTGAATTTTTCTTGGACAGTATAATGGGTTCTAATAAAAAAGAAGCCTCTAAGAGATGGCAATAGAAACAGCAATTTCTGTCTTTAATAATTTATGACACAGTTGAGATTTTGTGCAAATACAGAAAGATCTTCCAAAGACAATTCAGCCACTGTGCAGGTACTGCTTAAAGCAAGTCGCCGATAGAATTAATCAACATGCAGATTATGTAATTTGTAATTAAGATGGGAGTTATACATTTTTGATAATCTTCTCATCTGTAGCACAATTGGGGTTTCCCTTTTATCCGTGCCCTCCACTGCAGGCCTAGTTCTTTCCATAAATTACATACAGAGGTGAAGGGAAACTGAGAGTGTTGTTCTCCTTAAATTGAAGTTTTATCCTCAAAGAAAAAGTAAAAACAGCATTTGATTTCCTGCTGTATTCAGAACTATACACTTTTTTGGTCAACTCCATTGTTAATCTCCTTCTATCCTGGTGAGAGTCTTGGTGGCAATGTACACACATACAAACTGTATGGCAGTATTTATTCATTTTAATAGCTGGTTGGTTATTCTTGTTGGAATTAAAGTTCAGGGAATTACATTCTGATGCTGAGTTTGGGAAAGTCACTCTTTCTTACCAACTAGTCTTGTTTCAAAACAGACAAGGTCCAAACAAAAGCCAACTATTGTATGAGGAAACTGAGCACACTTCAGAGCTGTTGCTTTGCAGTTTGTTCCAGGTCATGTCTTTACAAGAGAGCAAGCTGGGCAGCACAGAGGTTTGCAGCTGAGAACAAGATGAGACCCACTGTTCACCAATAGTACACAGTCAGCAGTGAGTATTGATCACTTGTACCTATTATTTACCACCTTCTTGTTTCCTTTCTTTGTCTATTTTACTAGTAACAGCTGTCAGATCATTCTCACCTCTCCAATGTCCTTGGTAAGTAGAGCAACAAGAACAAACATAGCTTGTGTTTTGCCTTGCAGTTTTCAGGAGACAAAGCTTGACTTCCTGGCAGTTGTGAGAGCCTTGGGGAAAAGGTTTGAGGCCACCCAGCTGAGCAGATGTGCAGTAGCAGCTGAGGAGTATTGTTCCCAGCAGCTCCTCCAGCTGCAATTGTTACCCATTAGTGAGCAGCAGCAGTGTTGCTCCATCACTGTGTTGGATCCAACCACAGGCCTTCTGCTCCTTTCCCAGAAACGATTCCTTATATCCTGCCAGTCAGACTCAGCCTTCTACTTTATTAATTACAGGCTCAGCTGTGAGTCCTTCCACATGCCCGCTCTGGGAGTAATGGTCCGTGAGAAGGCTCATTAGTCTCCCGTGTGGACTGTCCTCACTGCCAGATCCCTCAGAGGGAAGGGAGCAACTGTGAGCTAAAAGCTGCTTTCCTTTCTCATATGGGTGAGGCATGGCAGGACAAGTAAACATGGAGCGATGGGAAAAAGCGGTGCCATCTCTTCTCAGGACAGTTCTTGTAATGCCATTAGCATGGTATCTACTTAGTACCACTTCTGAGCACTGTTTCTGTGTCCTCCCTGTCTATTTTCACCCTCAACATCCCTAGCAGCAGCTAAAAACTCCATTCGACATTGTAGCTCTATTATTCTGAGACTGGTATGAAGCTACACTAAGGCCCAGTTCTCTGCTCCTAGCATCGAGAAGTTAATGAACAAACTCACTAATCCTGAAAAGATGTGGACAACTGTGTTGCTTTAAGCATATGATGAGTCTGTGAATCTACTGGCAACGTCTCTCTGCATAAAATGAGTTTAGAATCATAGAGTCACAGAATCACTTATATTGAAAAAGACCTTTAAAGTTGTCAGACCAAACTCTTAACCCAGCACTGCCAGGCCCACCACTAAATCATGTCCCTAAGTGCCACATCTACATGTCTTTTAAATCCCTCAAGAAATAGCTACTCAACCACTTTTCTGAGCAACCTGTTCCAATTTTTGACAACGCTTTCTGTGAAGAAATTATTTTCAATGTCCAATCTAAATATATCCTGGCACAAACTGAGGCTGTTTCCTCTTGTTCTGTCACTTGCTACTTGGGAAAGGAACTGGCCCTCACCCTGATAAAACCTCCTTTCAGGTTACTGTAGAGAGTGAGAAGGTCACCTCTGATCCTCCTTTTCTCCAGGTTAAATACCCCCAGCTCCCTCAACTGTTCCTCACAGGACTTGTGCTCCAGACCCTTCCCCAGCTCCATTTCCCTTCTCTGGACACGCTCCAGCCCCTCAATGTCTTTCTTGCAGTGAGGGGCCCAGAACTGAACACAGGATTCGAGGTGTGGCCTCACCAGTGCTGAGTAGAGGGGGACTGGTCCTGCTGGCCACATTATGGCTGATACAGATGAGGATGCCACTGGCCTTCTTGGCCACCTGGGCACTCTGCTGGCTCATGTTCAGCTGCTGTTGTCCAGCGTCCCCATGTTGTTTTCCACCAGGCAGTATTCCAGCCGTTCTCACCCCGCCTGTGCTGCTGCCTGGGGTTATTGTCACCTAAGGACAGGACCCAGCACTGGGCCTTGTTGAACTTCACACAGCTGGCTTTGACCTATCAGTCCAGCCTGTCCAGATCTCTTCACAGAGCCTTCCTGACCTCCAGTAGAATAACATTCCAGACCAACTTGATGTCATCAGCAAACTGACTGAGTGTGCACTTGATTCCTGCATCCAGATTGTTAATGAAGATTTGGTTCATAGCTCTCTGTGAGATGAGGGTCCACAAATTTGTTCACAGCGAAACAAGGATCTGGGATGAATGGCAGGCTCAGTAACAGTGCTAACAGAGCCAATTTTGTTATGTCCTGTAGATCTGCTGTGAGAATTACACCTTTTCTGCCTGGCTCACTAGCCTTGTTTCTGACATGGCTGTGAATATCTACAGACATGCACACACGCCAAACGACACAGGTAGAAAATGGAGCAGACTAGAACCATATCAGAATGTGGAGGGGGGGGAGTTTTGTTGTTGTTGATTTTTTTTTCTGTCACATTTTGTATATCCACACTGAAAGTTCTGAATTTTCAT
This sequence comes from Illadopsis cleaveri, assembly GCA_013399915.1. Taxonomy (NCBI): domain Eukaryota; kingdom Metazoa; phylum Chordata; class Aves; order Passeriformes; family Timaliidae; genus Illadopsis; species Illadopsis cleaveri. Next base: position 758,408 of record VXBB01024301.1, read on the forward strand.
TTTAATTTTTTTTTTTTTTTTAATCTCTGCAGATATGCACTCACACATTGCAGGGTGGCATTATTGGAGATTAAAAATGACAGAGACAAGCTGTACAATCCTGGGGGTGATGATTTGGAGTTATTTTCATGGTTTTATGTGAAATCACTACAATAAAACAGTCCATACAATGCACTCTAATCGCCTCCTTACCACACTATTAAATCCTATAACTGAAATTTCCTTGCATTTCTGCTGAGAACTAATGCAGCATGAAAATTGAATTATCTCATGTCCATTTAAAGATAACTCTTTAGGTCATTATAATGGGCTAAGCCACAATGAAATAGCTGCACCATAATTTAGCTTGCAAAGAACAAACAGAATGTTTGTATTTTTGGCATATGTCCACAGCAAGAAGCCCATTTTGTCCTTCACCTTAAAACACCTCAAATACACCCAGGGGATGGCTGGGCATAGGAACAGGCTCCCCAGGGAAGGGCTAACAGAGTTCAAGAAGTGCTTGGATAATGCTTTCAGGATCATGGCGTGGCCCTTGGGGAGGGTCAGGAGCTGGACTTTGTCGATGGTCTCTGTGGGACCCTTCCCTGCCAGGATATTCTACGATTCTATGATTCCATACACACAGAGGGACACTCACGTGCACACCAGTGCACACGGGGAGCCACAGCATGGCACAGAGCCTCGAATGCATGGAGCTGTGATCCCAGTCAGTGTATGGATACATGGATGCACAGATGGATACCCCTGTGCACACACGCCAAGCCACTTCATACGTGTGTCCTGCACCCAGCCATGCACACACAGCAGACTGCAGACACAGCAAAGCATGACATTAAATGAACAGTAGCAGGCACTCCTAAATTTAAAATTCATTGCTTGCTCTTTAAAATCTAGTAGAAATTCGTTTTATGTGTTGGACATAACTCTTCCTAATCTTTTTTTTTTTTTCAAACTGAGTTCGAGCCAGATGGGGGGAAATTGCAAGTGTCCTAAGCTCACACCGAAGATACGGAGATGGATGAAATGATGAAATATTAAACTCATTAATTTCAACAAGCATTTAATATGTGACATCGTTAGGTTTAAAATTTCCCTATAGGAAATTATGAGGATAGAATAGCTGAAGGCTGTGTCATAAGCCTACATATTCTCCATTCATCTCTTCCCATTCTGTTTCCTAGAAGAATAACCACGCTGACACAGCCTCTACAGCTGGAGCTAGGAGAAGAGAATGTACTAAAAATATTGTTCCTGCCACGCAGCATTTCCCCCACCAATCTTATTTCTGAATAGTGGCAGCTTCCAGCCATTCTTTGTTTAATATCTGGTGATTTAGAGGCAAATGGAGGTCTTTGAAATACTTTAGAGTGAATCTTTGTACTGATGGACAGATTCTTCATGATAAATCTTTTTCATCATGTTGCCAATGCTTACGTGGAATGCATAATCATTAATGAGTAATTCCCATATCTATCATGCAATATAATTGGGTGAATAATTTATAGAAAATAATTTAAAATTTGCGCCCACTTTCTACTCACATATTATCCACAAATACATTTTCATTCTCTGAGATGAATTCCTCATTCAGTGCAACTTACTATAATTACAGAAATCTGATATAAAGTATATTAAATCAGTAGAAAGTATTTGATTGAATTCTATGAACTCTAGGTTAGACCTACAATTATTAGTCTGTAGATAAATCAGAAGTTCAATAAAAGTACCTGGAGACATAATTTTCTAATTCTTTTGACTGGAAATCTTTCATTGTATTTGTTTGGATATGCACCTAGGGAAATGGATGTGCACCTAGGGAAACAGATATACTGAGGATATCCAGCCTCACATTTAATTTTACATGACTCAAGTGTTTTTAAAGATGCCATCAGGCTATTTTTATCTATTTAGGCATCTAAATATCTCTCTTACATAATTCTTCAAATAACTCTAAATCCTATCACACTATACATGTTTCACTAGCTCTCAGCTTCTCTTGCCTGAGGCACTGGAATAAGTTTTGCTCCCAGAATAAGGTATTAAAAGGCCTGCAATAAGAGACCAAGAAATTCAAGACAAATAAAGGGAAATTCCTTATTAAAAGTCTCATACACTATGATTTTGGCTGATTCCAATCCAATCCAATCCAATCCAAAGGCAGGGCAAAAAGACTAACAGAACAGACAATTCATGACTGACAATCTATTCTGCCCCAAATAGTGAAAGTCAAAGCTCTTATCTTGCCAATATAAATTGCTTTTTTTTTCAAACCAGAAAATGTTACCAAGAAAAAGAAAAAAAAAATCAAAGCTGCTTTCCCCCACCCCGTATAGCAGATTTAGCTTCTATTTCTTTGAATTAATAATTCTGCTTTCTCTTTTATTTTGCCTTAAGCAGTCATCTGGCTTCAAAGAACTGCTGTGTTTGCTTTAACTCCTCTGCAGTAGAAAATACCTTATTACTGTAATGAGCTAATGGTTTAAAACAGGGCACTTCTAAGCTTAATGGATGCTCATTAAGTATTCGTTCATTAGACAATGCTGTTTGTGATAAATACACCAATAAGTCACCATAACACACACTGTCAACTACCAGCATGAATGGAAAGTAGCATCTGTATTGCACCATCTTGAACTCTTCTGACTTAAAATACTCCTGTTTCCAGTATGGAAAGCAGTGATTTTTAATCTCTGCAGGCTGATGTTGTTTGATTTCCAATTCAGGTATTTGGTGTGCATTGGGGTTCTGCAAAGAGGTTGTCCTAGTTATCCTGAGTGGGGTTTATTGGCACATTTCCTTACATAAAACCAGGTCCTCAAATGAGATGGAAACAGGCTTGTAGAAATGGAGATCAGAAGTTACACTCAAAGGAAATCATGGGATCAGTGGGAACTGGAATGATTTGGGCTACCTCCTTTGTGTATTCCAGACTCTGGTTTTGGTAGCCAAAGATCACTCCAGATAAAACCATGTGTGGTGTATGTTTGTGTAGTCCCATCATACACTATTGCTATTGCTAGAAACAAGTTATAAGCTTTTTACTGAGTTTGCAAGGCCTCAATAGTGAGGCCTACCAGACTTGCCCTGCCTGAAACTGGCCAGCCTGCAACTTTTTTGTTTAGCTGTGACAGCAATTTGTTTAGTTTAGGGGTGTCTGTGGCTAATTTCTTTTAGTTTTGTTATCTTTGTAAAGTATGAAAGTATTTTTATACAGATAGCAAAAAGAAGCAATTATCAAAGATGTTTAGAGAAATACAGGCTTGCTGTGAAAGAGGACATCTTGAGAAGAGGAGATTAGGGATGGCACAGAGGGGTGCAGATGTGGGATAATAACAAATGGGGCACAGCCTGACACTGGCTTTATAACTCCATAGTCACAAAACCCACACAAAGTATCAGTTTAAAAAATGCAATCCTGGGGTTGGTCAAAAATAGGCTTTAGGGATTAAAAATAGAGGAATACTCTCTAGTGTATGTAAAAGGCATCATCTATAGTAAATTCAGATGTGATGAGGAATTACAGAATAATGCAAAAAGAATCAGGTATAAAAGTATGTTAACAAAAATTAAAATAATCTAAAATGGATTGTAGAATGAAAAAGCACAAACATTAAATATTTCCTCCTGGTGAAAAAATACAGGTGCTTACAACTCCCTCACCTCACTCCCAAATGGAAACACTGAGTTTAGGGCTTGGAGGAACAAAAGAAAGAACCCCAGGAAAAAGGATGTGTATAGCAATTAGAAATTACTGTATTTGTTTATTGTTATTATTAATGTTGGTTTTGTTGTTGTAGTAACATTAGCTGTATTTTCCTCTCTATATATAGTATTTACATCTGAACTAACAATGTAAAATTGCATAATAGAGTGTTAAGACTTCAATTGTACTAGTAAGGAATTCTTGGCTCTTAGTCTGTTAACAGGTATTTGAGCATGACCAGAGCATTGCCACTAGGGATGTCAGTGCCTGAGGTGTCTTTTTCTACGTCACATCTCCCAGTGTCTAAAATCCAGCTGGGAAACACTGATTGCATCCAAACAGTTATTCATATTTTGCAGAATGGTGTTCTCACAGCCAGTGGTGGGTGTGGGACTTTCTTTCCTGCAGACAGGGGCTAAGTCAGTATTTCTTTATTGCCCAGTGTACCAGCAAGGTGTGCATTACTCTTAAAAACCAAATCAGTCTGGATGTAACTGTTCACTGGGGCATCCCTCAATGCTGAAGTCATGCATTATCAAAAACAACCATATGCCTGAAAAAGATTGACCTCTTCTTACTATGAGTTCTGCACTGAGAAGCATTTCTTTCTTCCAAGAGCTGTAATGTGGTTTTGATGATGTGTCAGATTAAAGCTGGATCTCATTCTTTATGACAAACTCCTTGATCATCTATCATGAACTTGGGCCAGTTCATACACTGACTTAAGCTTGGAGATAGACAATTGTCTCCCAAAAGGATAGAGACATTTCTGAACCCAGCACACTCCTTCCTGTCAGTATGGATACAATTACCTGGAGTTGACTGAAAGGGAGACGTGGAACCCTTGCTTGGACACTGCAGAGATGTAAGCTGCGTTCTTCTAAATGACTTGAAGGTTTAACAATAAATTCTCTTTCCCTGCCTCACCTCTGCCCTGTTCTTATCCTGCAGTGCACCTAGTCCATCCTTGCAGTTCACACAGCCACCTGCCTGAAGGTCAATGCAGGACTGTGCCAGTTGCACAGCCTGTGCTCTCTATGAGCAGTTGCTAATAGTTTACTGCTCTCTACTAGCAGGACCTTTGTAGGCAAGGCCACAGGGCTGGTATGCATTGCACATGCACTTCTCTAGCTCAGGCAGAGGGGGGTAATGCTCCTGGGATCAAAGGGGTAGGAGTTTTATCCCTTCTGTCTCTGTGCATCTCCTGATGGTTTAATTTAATGTATGTGGCAATTCCAAAGGAATTACAGTGTCTTAATTTGCATAACATCTATTTCTTTGGGTCTGAAGCACAGATTTTCAAAGACATGTATGAAGGATGAAATTGCTGAGTAACAGGGATGAATTTGTTCTAATGCTGCTTGAAATTCTTTGAAGTGCAGGCAAGTAAAAGTCAGACAAGCAAAGCATGATGCTATGGAATTAGTCAAAATAAAACTTGAATACATTCTTCTAGTTGATTTCTTGGAACTTTAGTATAACTTGTTGTGTTCTTGGGTTTAGCTAAATGGCTGCTGTTAGAAAATTCATGAAATACTTCCATGATGTCCTGAACAGGTACCTCAGTAGTCTTGTGGTAAGCAAACAGATTTCACAAGCAGATGGTTTTCTTCTTTTCATCGCTCATCTTTTTAGCCCAGTGAAATATACAGCAGGCTCTTGTACTAACACAAAAAGGATAAAGGAATAGAGTAGGCAGGGTAATGACCTATTTTGTATTTTCTGGGTGCTCTCTCACTGTAGCCAAAAACATTTTCCCAGGGACAAGTTAATTATTACCTCAGACCCATTCTGCTTCTCTCCTGTGTGTGTTCTAGACCATCTAACTGCATCTCCTTCTGAACCTGCCTCTTATCCATCAGCCAGATGTAAATGTAATTGTTCCTAACTGCTGAAGTAGATTAATTAATTACATATTTGTACTTGTCTCGCCCTAAAACACCCTGAGTAAAGTCCAATGTGTACTCTTCTTCAAAGGTTAGATTCTTCAATGGTCTAATGTAACATTTCATCCAAATTGAGGATCTCTGTTAATGATCATAGAAAAAGCTCACCTCATGAGATTGAATTATGTGACTGAAGATCTTCCCCTCCCACCTGATTTCTCTTCTTGTGTTCATGATTTTACTTATATTTCTTTTTTCTTAGTTTTAAATTCACCAAGCTTCTTGCAAGTGATTGATTTTCCAAGTGTCTGTTTTGTGGATCTCATACTGATATATTTTGCAAATCATTAAAAAGAGAATTAAACAAAAAATTAATCACACACCTCAATGTAAGTCTGCTACTGCATAATCTTTTGTTTCAACCTATATATTTCATGGGAATAAAGTCACAAACCAGGCTTCTCTATTTATTTCTCTGCCTTCCATCTCAGTACATGGATTATAGCATGCATGGATCCTTCTATTTATATATAATCACATGATATATAGAGGTTTATGATAAAGTACTCAAATGAAATAACTAAGCCTGTGTCAATTAAGACTAATGTTGAATCCAAATCAATATCTCAAAAGCAAGTGGCTTGCTAAAAGTACAGAGAGAGAAACTGTTCTCTATGAAACAGTCTTAAGTAAAATCAAATCCAGTATAATCCTCTTACTAAGTAATATTTGACAGTTCAGTCATGTTTCTCCAGAAAGAAGGAACTCACTTATTTTAAGCTCTCTGAGAGACAATTTGCATAATGATGATCTTCTCATAGAACTAGATTGATTTACCCTTTTTAAACAAGTATCTCCATAAACAGTGCCTGAAACAGGTGTTTACATGCTTGTTTCCTGAGTCTATCGAAGCTTACAGCAGAATGAGCTCCTCCCCTGCATATATTTCTGCCCCAACTCAAATGCTCTCAGTCTCAAGACACAGGTGTACTCTTTGATATGTTTTTACCCAATCATCAGTCCCATATAACCTACTGCTGCAGGTCTCTAGAGAGAAAGAGAAGGCTGCAAGATTTTGACTAGCCAGAAAGAAATTGTAAACTTTCCTTAGAAAAGAATCACAGGAGTCTTGCTCTGCTTCTGAAGAAATATTCATTCATTCAATCAATATAATGATGTCTATAGTCTTTAAATTGTTGTTTAAATGGTTCTTCATCCATAAAAGAAATTAGATTAAAAAGAAGAGATGGTGGTAGGAAAATAAAGAGAGAAGATTAAAACTTTGATGACATAGTCAATAGCAATTAGATATGGAAAGACCAATTATATCTAATTACACATCTTCTTTCCTTTACTCACTGTTTATATGCTATAGCTCTCTATTCTGTGACTATGTTGACTTGTAAACTACAGTTAGTTTTAGACTCACTAACATGAAGGTTTCTCAGCCAGGCTTCCCAGTCTCTGTAGCTATGTGCATTTGAGCACTACTAGTCTGTAGCCTTGCAGAAATGTGTCAACAAGGGGTGGTAAAAGCTCTGTGGTTTCTATACCTCATATTTTCAGCCTCGTTAGCTTTGTGCTCCATTATGCATTGGCCCTAAAATCAGAAGATATTCCTTGCCAGATGGAAAAGAGAAAGGAGGAAGACAAGACCTGCTTCAAACCTTTTTCATCAGGTATTACAGCATTTATAAGAATCAGACCATGGTCATCTTCAGCCCTTAAAGTTGCTGAAATCTAAGCAGTTCCCACTGGCTTTCCTTTCAGATCATGTATCAATGCCAAATGAATTAACCTGCAAGGGTGCTCAAATCTTGTATTTGTAGTTGCAAGGGTAGGCTCCATCTCCACCTAATAAAAGGATAGACTGAGCAGCTGCACATTTGTTCCTGTGTCAGACACACAGACATATGTGGGCTGTAACAGGCAATACTCACAGTAAGTCTGTGTCTAGAATCAGATGTCTTTGGCAAGAGCCCCTAACTATAGATCCCACTGAACAAGGTGGCTCTGTCACTTGTGCTAGAGGCTTCATATGCATCAGTGACCATTTCTGGGATTTAGAGTTTGCTGTCATGGGCACCTGGGACACATAAACAATCAAGGTGGTTTTTATATTGCCCCGGAGCATGAAGTAAAATTGGTAAAACTGTCAATGTGCATGATTCCAATTAGGTGCCTTGCTGAGGAATTACAGCAATTTTTGTTGGCTCCGAATTGAGACCATTCAGTGTTGACCTGCTTGTCTCTGTGCTACTTAACTATGCCACTTAGGGTGACTATTGTTCTTCAGTGCTCTTACCTATCCTTAAGGGAGGTGTCACCTAGGTGATTAAAAAAAAAAAAAGAAGAGGTGTTTACAGCTGCTTCCACTCGTTAACATTTAGACACCATCATTTAGCAACAGCACATCTGAGTGTGCCTGTGCATGTGCACACCTATTTTCTGTTACTGCACGGGCACAGTGCTTGGCACAAAAAGGCCTTTGCACTCCATGTTCTACAGTTGCTTTTGTGACACTTACACGAAGAAATAATTTCAGAAATAAACTTTAGGAATGAAAAATGTTTTGTCTGTATAGAAAACTATACTTTCTCACTCTAACACGTTTCAGTGGCACTTAACAGAGATGACTGGGATGGTTTCGTCTGGGGTAGAGTTTATTTTCTCCACAGCAGCCAGGATGGGACTGGGTTTTGGATTTCTGCTGAAAATGGTGTTGCTAATACAGAGAAGGTTTTGTCATTGTTGAGTGGCTTTTGCAGAGCAGCAAGGCCCTCTCATGCTGCCACAGGGGTGAGGGGTCTGGGAGAATATGGGAAGTGGGGAGGAGATACAACTGGGACAGCTGAGCCAAATTGACCAAAGGATATTGCATACTTTGGGATATCCTGCACTGTCTTTATCTGAACTCATGAGTTTTCTTACTTCCTCACTCTCTCATGTGGGGGCTGAGTTGGAATTAAACTCCAAGCCTGCTGGGGAAGTATTAGGACTCTACAGAGACAGTGGTATCCATACAATTGATGGCCTCCACTAAGAACTCTCAGACTGTCTAAGGGAATATCTTCAGTCAGGGTACTGTCTTCCCTTGGCAGTTCAAAACCACTCCAAAGACAGAACTTTTTTTTTTTTGAGGAAAAAAATTGATTGTTGTGAATAAGAACTACTCTAGTTATGTCTTACATTCTGTCAGCTTATATTTAACTGCATGACATCCATGTTAGCAGCAAAGTGAGTCTGACAAAATTGTTCTACTTGATATGGAAAGAATGATCTGGTTCTGCACATAAACTACCAGTCTGCTTTAGAATTGTTATTTGAAAAATAAATATTGCAAAGAAAATTGATTTCTTATTTCTTCTCCAACAAGAGTACAAGGACATAATCTCTATAGTACTTCATACACTTGATTTGATTTTTTGAAAGCTCTCTCTAGCGTACACCTCTTACCTAGCAAAGGAGTTTATTGCTTTTGACTGCAATATATTCTCTGCTTTAAAAAATTCCAAAAATAAAAAGAAATACCCAATGCATAACAGAAGATGAGAATATAATAGTTTCTCATTAAAAAACTGCATGAAAATAAACTAGCAATTTCCATCTGGGAAAAACATTAAAAAATAGTCAGTAACCTAGCTGCCTTCTCTCAGACAAATTTATTTATGGATCTAAAAAAAGACATAATTGTTTTAAAAAGTGACATGTAGTGAGAAAAATTAATAAGAGATGTTGAGTTATAAGATAATTTTCAGAGCAGAACTGTCATCAATATATGATATTGGGCTAATATAATCTGATCAATGTAATTAAAAAGGTTTTTAAGTTTTCACTTAGTTTTGTGTTGTCATACATGAAGAGACTATTTAAAGACTTGCCTATTTTGGAAAGCTTGTCGGTCTGTGTCTTATTCCAGAGTTCCTACTCAAAGACTTCAAAAAGATGAGGCTTTTTTCCTATCACACTGTCACTTTTATTAATTTCTGCTCTGCTCTTAATTCACTCCCTCTCTGGTATTAATGGCCCTCCCCAACAAGACTTTTAATGAGATTGTGATTTATTATGTTTAGCAATGGATCAGCTCTAGAAAGGAATTACAAAAGTTAAAAGCAGTTGACTTGTATATGCTTGTTTTTGTGACTCTTTAGAAACAGACCAGGTTTAGATTCCTCATACAAAATTTTAAAGCCAAAGCAAGCCATAAGAATAAGATAACACAGGCATTGGTAATTGGTACAAATATCATAGACATTGTAGGCATCACTGTAGACAGTGACAAGACTCTGGTACCTTCAGAGGGTAAATCATTCCTCCTGAGACGTGAGGTTTTTTTCTGAGCACACATTTGGAATTTGATTTTTCTAATATGCAAACATCTTGTTCAAATTACTCTACAGTGAGCACAGAACAACTGCTCTCACAGACTCATCATCTCCATTAGCCACATAAATGAAATGTGATAAACCCAGGCCTTGATGTTTTAGAAGACACATCTGCAAAGACTGCCTAAAAAGAGAGATGCTTAATGATAAACTCTAGAAATAGGCATGTGAAGGCATCTGAATATCCCTAACTTTCAAACCATGGCTGAAGAAATATCCTGTAAGACTGTATTGGAAAATCTGAATAGTATTCCAGATCCAGGACAAGAAGTCCAGACTTCTTCTGGGTGTTAAAAAGATCACTTTCTCCTCTGTTTCTTTAGATGTTTCAGAATCCAAGTGATCGTTGATACTGAAGAACTCAGAAAGTAGGCAGAAGGCAGATATTTTTCTGTATTTTAACAGAGAAGGTGAGAGAACATAGTATACATTATTTAACCCACAACAGCTAAGTGAAAATAATGCATACATTATGTTCCTGAGACTTTTTAATTCCTGTTTATAAAAATTTTTATTTAAACTTTGAAAATTAAATTCTAATCAAAGCCTGAAGGATGACAATGACTGAGTTCACATATGGAAATAGATACACATATGTTGCTTCATGGTAGAAGTCCTTTCAATGCTAAGGTTAAGAAAACAGTGTAATTCCGGGTTTATAGAAAATGCAACTGAAGCAGAAATTAAAAAAAAAAAAGTGCAGCAACAAATAATAAATTACCTCAAGGAGAGAATTAAGACCTTATAGTTGGCATAACAAGAGATAGAGAGGCAGAGGAAGAAGTTTTAGAAGCTCTTGGAATATTTAGAAGATAATATTAAGGTAGTGGTCTAGACAAGTGCCTGGGAAGGCACTGAGCAGAGCCAAAGAGATACATGCGTATGGCTCTTCCAAGGTGGTTAGGATGGAATGAGTGATATCATATGGGAAAACAGTGGTGAAATCTAGTGGGATGCTCAAAGAGAACAGAGCTAAGATCAGGCATAGTATACAAGACCGGGCAGCAAAGATGCAAGGGTTATTAGAGGTGGTTTATATCAGAGGAAGGCAAAATAATGAGGGAGAAAACCTGAGCTATCACACAGTGGAGTTGTTTACATACAACTTTATTAGCACAAGGACTTCAACAAATCTGAAGGAAACACTTCACCTCTGGGCTTGTTCTCATACCAAGGTTATCACACTGAGATGTGCTACATAAAATTAGCTGTAAAGACTAAGCTTGCCTGAGGTCCTATCCCGCTCTTTCTAACAGTTTCTGTTACTCCTGTCACAAGCTGATTAAAGATCATTCTCCTTTCCCCAAGCTTTTCCTTGCATTTTCTTATCAAGCCTTTCATAATACCAGGGTTGTGCAGGTGCCATACATAATCTTCTGTGTTATCAGGGAACAGCACTGCAGGGTCCCATTTAAGTGGTACAAGCTGTTGTCTTCCATTGCTGCAGCTTTATAACTATAAAAAGACAATTATAGATATTGTGAGACTGCTAATGACTGCACCTTGGAAGGCTGAAAAAATTAATAGTGACTTCATTCATCTGGAGTTATGATAGCTTGAAGGTGAAAATTTGAAGATCAGTGTTTAAGATGTAGCCAAGCTTCCCAAATGATTCATTTTGTTATATATATATATATATTTATTTAT
>VXBB01024301.1:770045-786194 GCA_013399915.1 Illadopsis cleaveri
TTATTAGGAGGAATATCATCAAATTGTTGTCTAAATATTATAGATGTGTGCCCTTGCTTTGGGGTGCAACTCAGATGAAAAACTATTGTATCTCTTTTGATATTGTGGCTGATTGACCTGGAAGTTACAGCTAAGGACAAAACTGGAAATATACAGCCATTAGTTGCATTAGCTGTCACAACAGTCGTTGCTATTTTTCTTGTAGCTATAAACTATTTAGATAGATCATAATTATTCACATAAAATCACTAAAATCACATAATCAGAAAATAGTGAGTCTTCACAATATTGACAGATTTATTGTGTGCAGTCTTCAGATCAACTTCACACATATTGAATCATCACCTTGACTATGGTTGTAATGTGAATTATAAATATCATATTAACTTCACACTGTGTCTTCATGTCTTTATATAATTATGAAATTTAGTTCAACAAAGAAACAGTGAGACCTCAGCCACCCTTTCAACCATTGATCTCATACATTACACATTGTGCCATGTTTTCAAAAAGAAACTGAATCCAGATTAAATGAATAAATAAAAAATAACACTAATCAACTGATCATGAAAGCCCCACTTCAGGTTAATGTGTGCTCAGAGAATTGAATCCTACTACTTCTTTCCTCAAATGTCATTGGAATTTGCACATACTAGTTATCAAAAAGTTTCTGCCACAGTGGCAGTATAAAATGCCTAGTTCTGTCTCTAGGCAGTGGTTCAGCATGACCATACTGACGCTGATTTTAGAAAGGATCTAAACATTGTTTTAGAATCCACTTTAGGTCTTTGTGCTGCTGGAGACACTTAGGAAGGGTCACACACACTGGACTTCAGGACAGAGTGAAGGAAAATAAGTTTCCATCCCCAAAAGTTCAAACAAAAGGTGTGAATGAATCATAATTATATTTTGGATTTTTGACAGTGTAAGTGAATTCTAGTGAAAGAACTTTTCTTTATCCAAGGCAATCTTATATCTCCTTGGTACTCCCGCATTCTAAAACTAAGGATTTTTATTTTCCTTTCATGAGCTATAATAACCATATACTTCCCTCAATAAAGGATATGCAGAATGTTGAATAGGTACATGGACACAGAATATTTTTTTTCATGATCATTTCCTCCATTAGAAATCATAATAAAATGGATGAAGGGAATCCTTACGTTAATATTGCCCTGTTTGATACGGGCAAGGTTGGAATTTGTATGTTTTATCTATTTCATGAATTCTGTCCTTATAAATTAAAACTGCCTGTAGGCAGCTTTAGCCTGTGCACCTATCAGAAAAGCAGATTTGTTTGCATTGTAGCCATGAACTGATGCATTTTGCTTGATTTTTGTTAATTATTTCCTCTTCTGTTCATCTCTCAGAGGCTTACTAAGCAAAAGTTTCTCTCTGTCTAGTGCACCCCAAAATTTAAAGAATAATTATATCTGAGGATCATTGTAATCATGCATGTTTAGACCAGCCTCTGAATAAGTTGATTCACTTTTTGCCTTCTGGAATCTCAGTCTTGAGGTTGTACTTTATATATAGTCAAGCTTTTTCTATTTGGAGAAATAGTGATTTTATTCAGTCTACAGACACACAACCACTGCATATGGAGGAAAAATCACCAATACAACATCTAAAATCAGCAAGGACCAGCAGACATCTTTAAAATTCAGACCTAATCTTGATTCATTTTCTAGAAGACCAGTGTCTCCCTGTTGGCTACAGAGGGAACATAGAAAGACCAGCTTTCTGGTTTTGGCATCTAATTTCTATGCGTAAAATAAGGTGCTGAGATTACCTTTTGAAACCTGAATTCATCTACCATAAATTAGCCATCTGGAGGTTTTAAATGATTAAGTACCAATCCATGATTCACACTGCCTATCCTCAGCCCTCAGTCAACATCAGCATCTGCTATTCAGCCAGATTTAGGCAAGTGGAAGTTCATATCATAGATGCTTAAGACACCTATTTTGTTCATCTGCAGAACTTTTCCCAAATTAGACACCCAACATTTATTAAAGTCCAGTCCTGATTAATCCCCTTAAGGGCAGCTGTCAAAATCCTATGACTCCCTAAATATGAGATAGTTCTTAATTTTTTCTGTGGGTCAGACCTACATAAGTCCCCAGTCAGGGAGGGTCTCAGACAGAAATACTTACGGTGTTGCACTCAACCCTGACCTCCTCCTACCATCTTGACCTTGGAGTTAATAGGCTGTGAAATCAGAGGCAGAAGAGGTGGTGAGACAATATAGGGTTGTTTTGGGTTTTTTTTTTTTTCCCCTAGGACCTTTTAAAACTTCTCTGGCCAACTGTCCTTGTAGCAGATTGGATAACCTTTGTATTTTGATTAACACCTTCTTTTCTTTTTTTTTAACATGATGAGACACTGAAATAAGCTGCCTAGAGAAGCTGTGGGTTGCCCACAGCAGAGAGATTGAAACTAGATTATCTTTAAGGTCCCTTCCAACCCAAACCATTCTATGATTTCCTAATCTTTTTATGGGCCTTGAGATTACTGCATTTTGTCACCAGTAGTGTCAAATTCAAGTACTCATTTAACTTTGGTACTATTCTGTGATAGACTATGGTGAGTAGTAAGTGACTGGCCTTTTTTAATGCATTTTTTTCAAAAGGTCTAAAACAAGGAAGATTTGGAGTGAGAGATGGGTCTTTGTTTGCAATAGTCTTTGCTAAAGCAGGAGAGAGGAGCACTGGCAGTCACAAAAAACTTTTTGCTGGCCTTCAGCTGTCATCTGCACAGGTCAGACAAAATGCCAGATGCCTCATTCAGGATGAAAACATTTTGATCCAAAGTATTGAAGTGGCTACAGAGGGGAATTGGATGTTTGGCCTGGGGAAGTGGCAGCAAAACAAAAAAACAGTCAGCCACTGTCGCAACCCGCCTAGGTCACCGGCTAGCTCTTCNACTGGGCCTCCACAAGCTGCCCTTCAGGAGATGATTTATTACACTTTGGTCATCTGACTTACGAGAAAGGAATCTAGCCCTGCATTAATGCAAGTTTTCTCTGATTATTTCTGGACTGATCAATTCTTATAAAATTTAATCTGACAAGTCTTAGGAATGCGTGACCCTTATGTCACAAAGTCTCGTAGCAGTATGCATGACATCAGTTTGAGGGATCCAATTAAATAATGAAATTCAGGTGCACAGTAAAGCAGAATACACTCCATCAAACTTCTGTGCAATTTCATTGTTATTGAAATGTAAACAGAGATCTTCATATCCCATCTACAGAATGAAAAAAGAAAAAATACTTTAAAAGTATGTCACAAATAAAGATCCTAGGATATAACTTTGTTCTTGTGCTTTATCCTTAGAGCGTACTTATGATAAGGGATTTCAGGTTATGAGGTGACTGTGTTTTGAAATTGGCACATTATGTTTACCACACAGACAATAAGAACATAACTCTGTTACAAGGCAAAAAACCCCAGATGAAAAATTTCAACACATTATGTTTACATTTACTACTATCCCAACAGAAAAGACAGTTCCTAAAAACAAACAAAATTACCTTGATTTTGATATGAGGAACTTTTTTTTTATTTCAGGAAGAAATGCAACCATACGGTATTCATTCAGCATAATCTAGATGTAATGGGACAAATGTGGAGAATGAGGGCATGGTTATAACAGCAAAAACTTCCTGCTGAAGTTTATCATGTAACCTGAATAAACTCTCAATAAAGAAATTACCTGGTAGCAAAACACTGCACAGATCTTTCTGAATCCTTGTCTGGATATCCTTATCTTATCCTTTGTGTGGATATTGCAACTTTAAAAGATGGTAATGTTTAGGTAAAATGCTACTTAAAGCATTGCTGGCATTCTTAGTCTCTTTTATGGGCATCAGCTTGTTTACTGAATTTTTTTCCCATGAGACAAAAAGTACCACCCTTTTTACATGGTTAGCACAATCCTTGGGAGGAATGACAGTAGCATCTTTCTTTCAGAACCATCAGGTTAAAGCTGTTCATTTATGCAATCTCAGTTAGCATTACTTTCTTTTTCTATAAAAATCTGATTTTAAAAACAAAATTGGGGATTTTTCCCCCACATCAGGTTTATCCTCTCTTCCATGACCAGCCAGAAGGTATTCTTTCTAAACAACTTCTTCAAGAAACCTTGTTCCCACCAGTTAAAATCACATCCTAAGGAAAAGATCAGCAGATTGTTATGCCTGAGGTTGTACTCTCAATGAAAGAAAATGTGTGGAGTACTCCCTATCTGCAAGATATACAACATTTTTTGAACTTAGTATCTGTTTAAGTTTTTCATTAAGTGATTTACATTTGATGACCTTCAGTTTTTATTATTGTCTCATTTGTCTGTCAGGAAAGAAAAATTGTCCCATGGCATTAAGCTATCTTGATGGAATCAAATAAATACCTGGGTTTGTCATCTTGAGGGTTAATTACACAGATAGATAAGGGGGTTTTATTCAGAGAAAAGTTATTTTCTTCATTTTCTTTGACCCACATATTGTTGTTCATGATAGTGTCAAGGTAGCAAGCAAAAGAAAGTGTTTGAACTTTGAGGCATTGTAAATAGGGCTAGAAAGCTCCAAAACAGTAGTTTGTGGTTTTAAAAAATATGTTTATAAATATATATAGATACGTAAAATAAAGATTCTTTGAACTCATGTTCCTTACTATTTGAAGTCCATCAAATCATGAGCCATGAAAACTTAATGAAATGCCTTTTTCTGAGTGCTGGAACTAAATCAGGGACAAAATAAGAAAGAGGTGCAAACAATGCTGAGTGATCTAGTGAGCACTAATGCTTCCATGATTTAAGAGAAACTTGCTTTATGGTGGGAACTAAAAGAAGCACTTCCAAAGGTAGTTAGACATTTATTAAGACTGAGGAATATGCAATTAATCCAAACTCAAACAGCTCGTGACAAAGGACTAAAGGGAAACTTCAGAGTTAAACGCCTTTATTTTACTCTGGCTGCTAGGAAAATTCCTAGAGAATTATGCTGGAAATTTGCAACCCAGAATCCAGAGTGAAAGCACAGACGATCAGATAAGCAATAAAAAAATGCTAGTATGACTAAATTATGTCTTGATCATGCTGTGAAACCAGGAACAGTGTTAATTTCCATTTTAAATAACATACATAGCTCAGCTCTGTTTGTTTTGTTGGACAGCGAAATTCGGATTTTAAAATAAATTAGATAAAGAATGGGAGCCTGTACTGTTGGCATGGCAAAGTACTTGGCTACAGTAAACCTCAAATTTCATCACAAACTTAGTGTCAACAAGTCATCCAGATGATTAGATCCTAACTTGTACAAGACTGTCTAATAAACAGAGCGTTCTAAACACAATGCAGCTTCTCAAAGTTACACAATGCAGGTTCTTAACTACATGGCAGCCTGTGTGAAAGGCTTTTCAGTGAGTCAGAAATCTGGCAAGAGGCTTTAATTCCATTAGACGAAAACCAGAGGAGACATAGGAAACCTTGCAAAAAGCAAAGGATTGGATTTAAATATCATCTCAAAATACTACATACAAAGCCTCAAAAAGTTTATTAAAAATAAAATGGTCTCTGTCTACTCATGATTTTTGTAGACGCACAAAAATACATTTTATTGTAGTTTGTTTCATTCCAACAGGTATCTAACAATCAAACTAAGGCTTCAGAGATCAACATTTATATTTATCTCAAAGGGTTGTGAAACAATGGCTCTCTTTTGCAGCTGCCAAGCTCTGGGAAGCTAGGTTTTGCAGACCCATTAAGCACTGAAGTGTGTACCCAGTTTCTGCCAAAGATTAATCAGAGATCCCAGGTGCCTATGGCACAGAAATGAAACCATGTGACAACCCAGAACAGATGAGATCACCAGAGCAGTAAGGATGGGAACAGGCACTAGGTTTTTATTTGCTATGTCTGGAAGGCTCAGGGGATTGCACCAAGCTGCAAAACAATTTTTTTTTGTTTTTGAGGCCACAGGCTCTGGTTGGTCCTTTTGGCATAGAAAAACTGAATTCTACTGACTATTTCATGATTAATGTTGGTGTGCATCCCGAAATCATCAGGCAGTAGGAATCAACAGTAGGAACAATTAGTATAATGCAGCTCTCATGTTACTGAGAACTAGTAATTAATGTCACACCTACACATGGATTTGGATAATTATTCCAGTGCATAGTTTGCACACTCAAATAGGAAACATATCTAACTGGAACACGAGAAGACATGGTACTATTGAGATTTGCTCAAGCTGAGCAGGGAGTCCTTTCTTTGTATCCTAGATTGTTCATACCAAGATGAAGTCTTGAAAAAGTGTGGAGAAAATTATGTTCCTTTTTCAAGTATTTAGTGCTCTGGAGCTGAGAGAAAGATTCTGTCTTCCAAGACAATCAGTCTGGCAGGTCTCACTGACACTTTATAAAGAATTAAGCTTGAAACAACTAAGTAATGTCTAGACATGACCGATTGTACATCGACATCTTTTTAAGTGTCCTGAGGGTATGGAACAAGAGTTAGGAGTTTTATGCCCCTTGATTTTTATTTTTTTTTNCAAGGAGTGGGGCAGGCAAGGCATTTGATACAGCAATCAGAAGTAGTTAAAGCCTTCTAGTAACAACTGAAGCACATAGTTAACACTGCAAATTAAGCCAGAAGCATCATGGGCAGGTTCCTGTTGACAGTATGTTTACATGTTGGTTTTGGGCTCAGGACCATGTTTACACTCTCCATTACTGATATAAGCAAAAAGAGTATTGTGAAAAAAAAAGTGGCATAACAGAAGACAGAAGGCCTCTGTGTTAATGAAAGTTCTGTGTAATTAGATATCCATGAAGATGAGGCTACAGAGCTGACACTGTTCTGTCCTTCTCTTCAGTACCTGCTGATGAGCTCACCTGGGGCACCTCTAACCTGAAGACCAGCTGCATATTTGCTGTTTTTCCATTTACAGCTTTGTTTCCTCCATCATTAAAACCTTTCATCCCAAGGAGCATTGAACTTCAGAAAAGCATTTTGGTGTCAAAATTCAGCACAATTAACACGGAAATTTAATACCACACTAATTGTGACAGTAAACTTTACTAATAAAATGGCCAAAATGCTCTCTCTTTTTTTTTTCTTTGCTTCATTTTTTCATCTGCTATTGTACTGAGAATACTTGGACCACTAATATAAAAAGGGTTGAAACCCACTGAGCCAGAGATTTATTGTTCACACTGTCTGTAGGAGAACAGGGCACTAAGCTAAGTCACTAGGCTCTTCAACTTTAAAGGATTCTGAGTACACTCAGATCATTCCNAGAACTGAGAGACACAAAACAAATATTCTCCTAACGTATAAGTGGAAACTGAAAAAAAATCCTCCAACAAATATTATCACCTTGCTTGGAATTCAAGAGTGCATTTCCTGATCTAAATTTAGCCAGATGCATAAAACTACAGCTTTTGCCCAGTACAAAGGTCAGATTGCATGCAGAAAATTTTCAGCACAGGTAATTTCCACTTAAGCATCATGACACAGTCTTTCTTTAACATTCTCCAGGTATCATGCATCAAAAAAATAAGTAATTCAAACAATATATTTTTAACAAAGCACTTCTTTATTTTATTTTTTTTATTTTATTTTATTTTATTTTATTTTATTTTATTTTAATTTAATTTTTTTTTCAAGGAGTGGGGCAGGCAAGGCATTTGATACAGCAATCAGAAGTAGTTAAAGCCTTCTAGTAACAACTGAAGCACATAGTTAACACTGCAAATTAAGCCAGAAGCATCATGGGCAGGTTCCTGTTGACAGTATGTTTACATGTTGGTTTTGGGCTCAGGACCATGTTTACACTCTCCATTACTGATATAAGCAAAAAGAGTATTGTGAAAAAAAAAGTGGCATAACAGAAGACAGAAGGCCTCTGTGTTAATGAAAGTTCTGTGTAATTAGATATCCATGAAGATGAGGCTACAGAGCTGACACTGTTCTGTCCTTCTCTTCAGTACCTGCTGATGAGCTCACCTGGGGCACCTCTAACCTGAAGACCAGCTGCATATTTGCTGTTTTTCCATTTACAGCTTTGTTTCCTCCATCATTAAAACCTTTCATCCCAAGGAGCATTGAACTTCAGAAAAGCATTTTGGTGTCAAAATTCAGCACAGTTAACACGGAAATTTAATACCACACTAATTGTGACAGTAAACTTTACTAATAAAATGGCCAAAATGCTCTCTCTTTTTTTTTTCTTTGCTTCATTTTTTCATCTGCTATTGTACTGAGAATACTTGGACCACTAATATAAAAAGGGTTGAAACCCACTGAGCCAGAGATTTATTGTTCACACTGTCTGTAGGAGAACAGGGCACTAAGCTAAGTCACTAGGCTCTTCAACTTTAAAGGATTCTGAGTACACTCAGATCATTCCCAGAAAGGTGTGTGGGTCCAGCTGGAAATAAGGCACACACACACCTCACCCTTTAAAAACATGCAGCTGGTAATACATTTATTGTGCGAAAGAGGGGAGGGAAAAGCCAGAGAGAGATGGAGTATTGGAGGATGGAAAGCAGGGATGTATCTGGCTACCCAGGGAGGCATGGGTCTAACCAGCTACCAGGGGTTTCACCAGCAGGAACATCTCTGCTGCAGAAACAGACTCTTTAGAGTACAAATTCCCCTGGAGAGTCTGGCTTCCTTTCTGTGCTCTGTGCTCCCAGTTCACACAGATATCCCTGAGAGGGAAGCACACGTGCTGTCACAGCACTGACACTCAAAATGTATGAGCAAAGCAAAATCTGTAAAAAGAAGCAAGACTTCTAGAAGACCACCTAATACAATTGCAAAACCAATTAAATAGAAAGGCTTTGAGTCACACAGAGCCTTGAAGAACAGTTTCTTGCCTAGAAATTGTCTGTTTTTTTCCTAGTAACTTTTCAAATCAACATCAATTGGAGTCAATCCTCCTCAACATGGCGGATTACCTTCCAGCACAAAACAGTGATTGTCTTAGATTTGGCAGCAAAGAGTCAGTAACGGTTGGGAGAGAGCTGAGATGGGAGGCCTATCTAAAACACAGAGACATTTTCTGAGATCCAGAAATGAACTCATAATTACAGGACAGGACGTACTTGTCAAATCATATATTTCATTTGCTTTGTAGGAAAACATCCGCAATTACAAATCTTCTAGAACTGCATGATAATGTGAAAACTGATAATAACAATAACCCCCCCAAACACCTATTTCCATTCTGAATCTCAGAATAAAAAGGCAATAACTTTAAGGAAAATTTATGCCACCTATAATATGCTGTTTTTATCAATTTAGTTCAGACAACTTCCTGAAAATTAATGAACGTCACTGAAATGATTTTCTTACTGACTTGGTGTCTCGGGGATTACCAGCCTGACAGAAAGAGGAAAAATGTACATACACACACTTCTGGGTACAGAAATTATTTTCTTTTTATCATGTATAAACAAAAAGCAGCAGTATTTTATACTGCAATAATTTATGAGCAAATATCTTCACTGACACAATAATTTTGCAGCTACCCACATGAGGAATGATTGCATGATGGGATTTTGTTTGAGATGTATAAATTAAAATTTTGTCATAAACCCAGAATATTTAGCAAAGCTCTCTGTCTTCACTAGGGTTCATTTTTATATATTAAAAGAAAACAAAAAATAACCCCCAAAGCATCTAAACTAAAGGGTGCATATCAAAAAAAGGATATTCAAGTATGGCTGCCTGGCATTTCAATGTACCTAAATTAAAAATGAATGATAGAAGAACAGTATCACCTCGTGTCATTCAAGCCTTCAAAGCAAAACTATGAGAAGCAAGAACACAGCATCTATTTGTGGATTTACGAATTATGTCAATGCTGTATGAAGTGCTGAATACACCATAAAATGCTGGATTTTGAACCCTTGGTTTAATCATATAAACGAGTACATGTTTCTTTGTCCATATCTGTTGCAAAGCAGAATTCACAGGCTGCAGCCAAGAGACAGATACTGAGCAAATACAGTGAGAAATATCTTGACCAAAACAGATTTGAGCTTAAATACACAAAACAAATGCTAGAAGTTTCCAACAGCAAGATCTTGAGATGGAAATGAAGGATTTTTCCCATACTGAGAGTGAAAAACCCTCCCAAAACATAGAGTCTTTAGTACATCCACTAAATTAATTAACAAGATGTAGACAGATTTCACATTAGTTTCTCAGTTGGACATCAACAGCATCTTGAGGAGGTTTCTAGCTTTAGATTCATTCTGCCTGACTTCACACTGTAAATATCTACATCTGAACCTGTATTCTCAGCTGCTCATTTTGACAACAACGAAAACTAAGGTTTTTTAGAGCATGATTCATCTTATCTGTTGTAGACATCTGCTGTAGGGTAAAATGAATTGTCCTGGCAATGACTCAGTCTCTCTGGAATTGCAAAGAGAGTCTGGGGAGACCCACGAAAGCGAAGGAATTTACAGAGGAAGCATGTAAAGCTGCATGAAGGAATCTCCCTCCCTGTGTAAAAGATGTGAAATGCTGTCTCCCTCCCTGGGCCCTTCACTCCCTTGAAGAAAGAGGCAGAAACAGAGTGGGAAGTGATAATTTGTTTCTACAGTTCTTCTTTGCACAGGTGTCAGTGCAATGTTAAAAATGTAAAGCATAATTTAGAGCACAGGTTTGGTTGGGATGAATTTCCTCTCATTTCTTCTGCTAAAGAATCTTAGCATTCCATAACAGCACAAAAATGAGCTTTGGGGGATGAAATAAAGGCAATATGCAGACTGCCCTCTTATTTTTACTCAGCAAAGAAACTGAGTTTGCGGTTTACAAAAAGGACTGGCTCTAAATATGATCCCCTTGCATGAAGTTGAGGAAGATGATTATTCTTAAATGAGAGTCTCATTTTTTTTCTTGCGGAGCAAAGGATAAGCTGACCACTACAGATTATTAACTTGAGGCTAATTGTATAGGTTAGATGCTTAGTGGATAAATCAGAAGAGTAAGTATCTTCTCAAAGAGAAGAAATAAAAGCAACAGTGAAAGCTATGTACAAGACCACTGATTTTTTCCTAGTTCATTTGGAGAATAAGAGCATGACTAAACAAACATATGAAATAGGACGTAATTTGATAATTAGAGTGAAGTTGTAGAACTTGTAAAAGTCAATAACGCTGTAATGAAAGACATTAAAATTTGGTGAAAGCATTTGCAGTAAACTATACTTCTGTGACAGTTGTCAGTGGGTGGTTCTTCAGTTATGTACTTGGATTAATCTTCTCATGATTCCTGTATATTTCTTTTTTCTTCTCTGAGACTATTTTTGGGTTCACCAAGTAAATTTCTCTGATGAAAAATAAAAGTTAGAATATAGTTTGCATGGTAACGAGCTTCACTTTAAGAGCACAGAAGGCATGATAATGTTCAAAATACACCACCCTATGGTGGTTTTCCACATGAAACATTTACCTATGACTGCAGACAGTCTTCTTAATCACACTAGAGGCTAATTTTACACAGAACTCAACTAATTTTCGTATTTCTAGCTTCACCACTGTTGTAGTCATTGTCTGCACCTACCAAAACAGGAAAGAAAGAGCTGTAAAAAAAAAATGTACTAAGCCAGATACAAGAGAGTGTGGATTTGAGGTCCCGTGCTTTCAGAGCTCCCACAGGGGCACACCACAGCACATTCTCTTCCTTCTTTGTTCATAGGGGAAAAAATATTAATAGTAAAAATGGAAAATGTTTTAAAAAGCAGATACGTAAGACCCAGTAGAAAACAAAATAAAATATATTTTTAGTCACAAATGTAACAAAACTAGTAAATCATATTAATCAATAGGCTTGCCAAGAAGTGATGAAGCACTGCAGGTTGAAAATTGCCAGAAGTTGTATAAAGCTGGAGCTCTCTTTGTGAAGCAGAAAGTAGCTGTGTCTAACATTCTCAAGTATGCAGGAGAGAAACTTGCTCATGAGCTGGCTGTGTCTAAGAAAGGATCTCAAAAATAGATCTCATAAGAGACAGAATATCTATCATCAGATGCCCTAAAGCGCCCATTAAATACAAGAGTCTCTTCTTGAGGGTACAGTGCCACCACTGTCCCAGCTCTCCCCATTGAACAGAACCATGTGGAGAAAATGGTGTTGAAAAGTCTACTCCAGGTAAGAGCGGGTGTGAGGAGGGAAAAAATACCCAAATACGTGACAGTTATCACTTTGATCACCATCCTTACCCATTTCTAAAATTGTAACTAATTTCTTACAGGTAAGAACAATGTAATGAAGACTCATAATTTCTTCAAAAACATCTTTAACATAGTAGCTATTTTACATTTAGATATTTGATGTATTTTTTATTTGTTTTTTGCTTGTTGCTTATCATATTCCTGAAAAGAAGTTCAATGAGGACAAAATAGAAATCTGAATGGAGTAATACATGGATTGCTTCTCCATCTCTGGACACTCAGATTCAGACTCTAATGGGATTTCTACAAAAACATCAGGTACAATATTTGATTAGAATGATATTTCAGGTCATGATTATTTAGATCTTTTACGACCTATTCAATATGCTCTGTTGAATATTTTCATAATGCCAAAATCTTGCTGTTAATGGATTTTATCAAACTAGTGCAATATATAATGTCAGACCCGAGTAAAGTACAACGACTATCAGATTTTCATTTCTAAAAGGGAAACTCAGAGCAGTCTTTTTCTTCTCTTCTGAGATTTGGAATGATTGAAATCCAAGTCATTAGCATTCAGGTTGTTTATGGCATTACAAAACGATGAAAGTAGTTTGAAATGAATAGTATCTTAAAGTGTGAGACATTTTGTGAAATTATGCATCTGTTTCTTCCTTGGAAAATTTGTATGCTAGCCAAGGCATAGCAAGGCAGAGAGACTGCAATTAAATCAGATAAAATTTTATTGTGTTGTCCACTTCAGGGCCTCAGCAGTCCAGGTAAGGAATTTTTAGCATCCTCAGTATGCATAAAACACACTTTGAAAATAAAAAGACAGTATTAAAAAAATCTATTATAATCTTCCCATATTTTATTAAAATAACTTCAATTTGTAAATTGACAGACATTTGAAGATATTTAGAAAAGGCTCTAAATATCTAATCTTGTGATCATGCTAATAATCCAATTCTTATAATACTCACAAGAGAAATATTTACCTGAGAGTCCTTAACAGCTTAATTAAACACAAAAATACTACCATGCTAAATAGAAGACATACCTTGTAAAAGACCCTAGTCACATTTTTGATGAATTAAATATAGATGGCAGTCAAAGAGATAACCATTTTTGACCACATGTAAAAGCTCTTAATTTAAAACTCTCCAAAAATTTTTTAAAAAAAGCTTAATTGCCAGGCTGGGAGCAGTCAAAGTAGCAGTTTGTCATCTTTTTGGGTCTTGGTTCAGAAATTAGTTCCCAGTGAAGGAAAATATGCACATACTTACATTTAATTTCAGAGCATGTTTGCATATACCTAAAATTAAACATGTATTCAGCTAATGAGGTGAAATGCTTCTTCAAGGGTGAGAGTCCAAAGTCCTGATTTGCATAGCATACTCATTTGCCTAGACACACTATTTTTATTAAATTTATTAAATATTGCCACTGGATTTTGTTCCTCTTGTTTTCATTACTATATCCACTTTTTTACATGCATTTCAAGTAGCTTATTTCGGGTCAGGTATGCATCATGAAAATGCTGGTTTTGTCTCTAATTTTTGTGTGATTTCTATAAAGTTTTTAACTATCTGATCATTGGAAAATGAAAAAATTGATATATTAAAATACTTGGAAATAGAAGGAGGTTCATATGCTAAATTAAGCCATATAGTAAATGTTACAAAATGTTGGTAAAAGTTTCTATTTTATTATCAAAAGTCCAAAAAATTTACTGCTGATAGAAAATGTATATGCTACAGCTGTTTTGAAAGGACTGTAGAAGGTTAATACAGATTTAGAGAGACATTGATCAAGGAAAAGTGAAGATATTGCTGCATTTTATGTGGTCTTTAGCCAGAGGGAAATTAAAGGGTTGAATTCAGCCAGGTTCCCAAAGGACAGGCGACCTGAAGAAAAGACCCCCAAAACACATAATTCAGTAACATCAATGGAACAAAGGTGTTAATGATAAACTAGGCTCACATCCTCATAGCCTGATAGAATGGGTTTGGTAAGAAGGGACCTTATATATTGTGTATTTCCAATCCCTCTATCATGTGCAGGGACGCCTTCCAGTAGACCAGATTGCTCAAAGCCCTGTCCAACCTGGCTTTGAATGCCTTTAGGGTTAGATAAGTGCTACACGTGTGAGGCAGATCCCACACATTGCATTTGATGTGATATTCAACTTAGGAATGACTTACAGTATAAACATCCACCTCCAGTACAGACAGCTCACTTTGCTGAGTTGTTTATTTTGTAAGCGTGGGGAGCAGGGGGAGGGGTTCACAGAAGTCATGATGAGTGTCGGGACATGGAAAACAGCTGAGAGACACCAGGTTGTGGCTGCAGAAGCATTCCACTAGTTGCTCAGCCACCTGTGGGATTCTGCAAATCAAAGCCTTTTATTTTGTGACCAAGAGCACGAGCAACACAATATAGGAAATGCGTGGAATTGAGGTGACCTCCTCATTGGGTCATTGGCTCCTTGTGTCATTTCTGAGTTCTGCATAGTCTTTCTAAACAAAAACACATAAACATAACAAACTTCTCCTCTCTGCATAACCAACCAGAAAACTACAGCTTCTTTCTATCCTGGCACTGCCCTCATTCAAGTTGTGCAGGCAGTGAATTCTCTGCAGCCTCCTGTCCCAGATACTTATGTGAGAAATCAGAGCTGTGTCAGAGCTGTGGGCTCACCTCCTGTTAATCTGCAGGAGACACCTGCTTTAAGTACTGGAAGAAAAGGTCTACCAGCACTATTTTTACTACATGAATTATTGCTGAAGTGAGTACAGGTGTAAGACTTTAAGTGGCCTCTTGCTGAAACTCAGGCCCATAGATAGCAGTTTTCATAGGTAGATTTAGGAAAATATTTGTTGATTGTTTGGTTTTGTTTTCCCATAGGGAATCAAAGCCATACACCTCGCCCTATACTAATCTCAGAGAAAAAAAACATGTAAAGTAATTATACTTCAACTAAGCATGAGGCAATTCAGCCCCAAGGGAGACAGCAGCCAAAATTCACCCAAAAGGGTTTCACAGATATTTTGTGAAAGTGGAAGATATTTCGTTTTTAATGGTATAGGTGGGTGGATGCTGTGCTTCAAGCCATGGAAAGAGATCAGTTCTCTGGGCTTGATGGGCAACATACATCTGCCTTAAGTTGTGTTTTGATTTGTAAATGAAAGGTAAAGTAAGAAGTAGTCACTAGCAACAATAGGGACCTCAATTCTGATATTTCTGTGTCCATTTCATTAGAACCCGTTAAAAAATTAGGAAAGCGTATCAGCATGTACCAGCATCTCCTTCTTTATAATCATTCTGAAAAGATTAAATAGAAGAAGACAAAAATAGAGCTCTGTATCTCTTTGTTTTTAGCAGAGTTAACACATTTGGATCTTGGGTATTGCAGCATCCTCAAGAATGTCAGAACAGTTTTGTAAAATTTGGAAGGAAGTTGCCTAGAATTTTTTTTTCTATTTTCATCTTCTTTTATCCCTGGCTAAAGAAGAGATTCACAGCAAACCATTTTCTGCATTTATTACAACCCTCAGCACAAGACAGATTGGGTTGAGAGTGCAAAAAATAAATTAATGGATCAAATTTTTCCATTTTTTGACAATATTTATTCATTTTAATGGCTGGATGCTCCCATTATTAGCAACAAATCTGTAGGAAGGAGTGACACCAACAGCCTTGAGCAAAACAACCTACAGAAAATCTGACACAGAAGAACAGGATTTTTTGCAACCTCAGGATTAACATCCCCTTTTTCCATAGGCATGACAAGGATGGCAACAGGAAGGCCCATGACAAAGATATGGAACGAGTGACAGAAATGGCAAGTAGTACAAAAAATCCTCACCCATTCCCATTACTTCCTCAAAAGGATAATCTCTGTTCTCTCCTCATGCACTTTCTATTTCCTGTGAAATATTCCTTCCCTTCCCTTCCCTTC